>WURS02195278.1:0-20480 GCA_011762765.2 Rhinocypha anisoptera
GCCTTCGCTGGCGGCCACGAAAGTCGCGACGCAATTTGGGGAGCGAGGGTGCTGCGAGGGGACACGCCTTCTTTTCCCCAGCTTGGTCCGAAAGAGTCACGGGGACACGCGGGAATGTCGAGGAAGTGATTCCCCGAATGGAAGCAAGGGACGGAAAGTCCTCCGGGAATCGAAGGAGGGACGGAGGACGATATATCCACCTCTGAACGTTTTCAACGACCGAAGACGCCGTGACATGCACGCCCGTGTCGAGAACGCGTCGAAATCATTCGGGGAGGGACGCGAAGTATAATAAGTTTGCGTACGTGTATAAGTATGTATGTATATACCGGTCAGGTCAGGTTAGGTTTATACCCATGGGTCATATATTCTCTATATGTCTCCTATCCTGTTTTTCCTATATCCTATCCCAGAGAATATATATATATATATAAGAACACACATAAAAGAACACAAAAGTATTCGAATTTTAAGTGGTCGAGTCACACCTTTTCTTTGAGGACTTTCTTATATATTATATATGTATATATAAATGCAGCAACGAACAAAATAAAATAAGAATCATAAATAGATCTGTACATAAAAATGAGACGCGAGTTAATTCTGCGTTTCATCAATATGACTGGATTCTCCAACGGATAAAAGAGTTATGTCTATTGAGGAATTTGGTCTTCGAGTAAATTATGCGTCGAAACATACCGACGTTTCGATTTATTTCTGTCTTCATCAGGACTACAACGGGGGAAAGAAAGGCGGAAACTAAACAAAAGCAACACCGATTAAAACTCTAACTTTCAGGCTGTTTTCAAACAAAAATGAACTTAAAAACAAAACATTTAACAAAATTGTTAATAGTATATATAAGTTTTATACACGATTGAAGCGACAGCAGTAATGTAAAACGCAATAGGAAAGCCCAGCCAACCGGGTTAGCCAGGTGGTTAGCGTGCACGCCGGCGCTAACCCAAAGGTCGCGGGTTCTAATCCCGCTTCGAGCATGGGTGTTTTTCAAATTTCAAATTGTAAAGGTCAAATGCCTAAATGTAAGAGAGGACTAAATGATTCTAATTTCGGCATAACAAATACAAAACTATTTACTAACTACTTACTACTTAAAGTACTTTCAAAGTGCCTTCAAATTAAGTTGATTATCTTTGGGAGACTTTTCGAATACATCTGCTGTTGGCAATTAATTTAGTAATTCAGGTGGGCATTAGCGCGAATTCATATACGAATAGGAATTCATAGCTTCTAATATAATGAAGTATTTCTTGAGTGAATGGAATCTCACGCGGACTCGAAATTTTCTTCAACTTGATATTTGAATAGAAATAGCCTGGTACCTTGGTAGGAGAATATCGTCGGTGTCTACTGAAGGCATTTTTGCGCGGATTTTTTCCAAAGTTTGGAGAAAAAAGTGTTAGGCATGACCTAAAAGAGAGGACTTAAATGAAAGATCATTCATAGTGATGACTTTGGCAACGTGTGCCTGTCAATATTCTCCTTTTTCCTCTCTCTTGTTATTTCGATGTAATCACCATTTTAAAAAAAGTGTATTCGGCAGATGTTGCAAATTTAAAAAAATGACAATCTTCAACAAGTTTGGTTTGACAGGTGAGGGTAGAGCTCACATAGTACTAAACGCAACGTCGCGACGTGTCGTGACGCACGACACTTGACGACGTTTCACAAGTCACGACACGTCGCGACGTGTTGCGACGTTTTCACGCTACATGATCTGGTTAAGTGGGTCAGTTCCTTTCTTTGTGCCACCTTTGGTTTCTCATGAAGATCTGGTGCTCAGAAAATTTTGATACCGATGGGAAACTCCAGCTTCAATTTATTTGGAAGTGTCAAGAGGCGTCACCGAGACCTGAACCCGTGTCTCCAGTTTAGTAGCCAAGTCCTCTACCCACTGGATTCCTATAAACTCTATCGTAAATTAAACTTGATAAAAAATTGGTTCATTAACTTAACCCACTGTTGGTGGCCGCCAAAGAAGAAGGAACTTCTTCCTATACGACAAATCTAAGATGATTTTTCGTGACTTACTAGTCAGTCTGCGATGTTTCGATTAAGCCCGCAACTCTTAACCAGCGGTGGCGGTCCGCCGGCTTGTGGTAACACCGTGCTTCTCAATACATCTCCTACGCCTGGTGCAACGTCTCATTTACCGCAGCATTAAGCAGGTACTATCTAGAAAGGAAACTGTACTGGCATGATTGGACCTTAACTTTCAGCCTTATGTGGCACTTAAACATCTTTATAACCATCGAACTCAATGTTTACTTGGTTCAAGTCTGACAATAAATTGTAGTAGTATTAGTAGTATTTTTATTTATAGGGTGCTTCAACGGTCATTCTGCACCTCTTAAAATCATAGAAGAAATTTTTTCACACAAACCCAACATCCACGCCCCAGGCTGGACTCGAACCCACCACCTTTGGGTTAGAGGCGAGCGCGCTATCCCCAGGCTAACCCGGCCGGCTAAATAAATCGCCTAATAAATATACTATTCCTTGTTAAAGAGACTGGCTCTAAAGCGGTATTACAAACTTTGTACTAAAATGAATGCTAATTGAGGAACGTAAGGCCACGTGAACTAAGGTTTATATACCTTTTTTTGGCAAAAAATCAGTTTCACTAATTTTCGACTACTATTTATGAATTTAGGAGAAAATTTGGTCTTAATACAGGTTGTAATGACCTGCTTACCTAATAGAAATAACTGTTGATTGACGATAATGCATGTTTAGTTATGTTTCTCATTATCCCTGCAAAGAACTTCCATACAGAAAAGTGATATGACTATCTCGACTCGGAACTAGTAATTGGTATTCATTTTTTAAAAATGGAATAACCTCTTTGTTTCAATTCTTATAGTTGTAAATACATTTCTATCTTTATAAACAGTACTCCAATGTTCCGTTTTTCACATGGCTTTGCAGAAACCCAAATTTAAACCTGAACACAACTCATTTATATTGCGAACATGAAGAGTCAACGTATAAAATCAATTACTCACAATACGTTTATGTACTTATGGATAAAAATTTTCGGTTCGTTAACCCTATCACTCAACGCATCAACTCAATCATTCCAATAAGAACACGACACGATTCTCTTTCCTAAATCGTGAAAAAATTTGTTAGGCAAGTTTTTTTAATCCAATCCAGCAACATTTTTTCCAAATATCTTCGTAAAGTGGATAAATACCATTAAAATGATTTTTCCTATAACCCAAGTCTTAACATGTACAGTATAGTGCAGGATATTCTGTCGGGTCAGCAAGAGCCATCCTCACCACCGTGAGGTTGGCGGCTCACCAGCCGATTACCCCTAAAGGTCACCCGACGCATGGACGTGACGTGGAAATATAAGGCTCATAAGGACTTTCATGTGTAATGATTTCGGCCACTAGAGAGAGATAAATGTGTAAAGCAATTCCATTGCAGCGGATGAACTGATTCGAAATGAATGGTTGAGAAATACTTCATCTTCGACTTCCTCCTTGGATATTGGTGTCCTAAGTTCGGATTTTGTGGAATATACATACATATCGCTGTATAAAAATATAAAGAATGTACAATATCTTGGAGAACCCTCCACCCCCAACCACAATCGTGTGAATTGGAGTGTAAACAACGACATGGGGCAGATTTCCCCTCGACTACGGTTATACTATATAATTTTCCCATATCTACAGGAAAAGGAAACTTGGAACACGATGACTTTTTCCAGGGATTTTATTTTCAATGAACTGCTAGTGTTGACGCATGCACGTCGTCATCAGGTACCTCCATCAGACGTATATGAGTCGAAACCAGCAATAACTTGAAAATAAAACTTGTGCAAAAATGAATTGCGTTCCAAGTTTCCTTTTCCTGTGAGCACTAATTCTCTCAAAGTTCATCCTACAGCCATCGGGGTCGTTTTTCATGTTTACTTGAGTTTTGAAATGGAAACGTCCACTTTTTAATTAAAAAGGCGTGGTTGTTTAACCATTCATATTTTTGATAAACACTGCATATTTCATGACATTGGGAAGAAGGCTTCTTTATTTACTTGAAATCCTGCTCTGCTCCTTCGTGTCCTTATTTTATTTACGCGTTTCATTACGCCGCAATGCCTTCCAAGCCCCAAGGGTGATCCAAGAGTATCCATTTTCGCTACTTCCGCACACACAATATTCCATATGTCGCTGCGATCAGATTATTTTATACTTTTTTGGAACACTCTTGTCTTCTCGTCTCTTCCAATCTATGCTCATGAATCCAGCTAAACGAAATTAGCCCCAAGGTGAACATCCCCTACGAGGTCTGGTCTATATAATACCTTGAAAGCCTCGGGTGGTACTTTTGGCCTTAATATCGGCATATGCTTCCAGTGCAAATCATATTTAACATCTTTTCTTAATTAGAAACTTCCCGGGAAGTAACGAGGTTTGCCTGGTTACCGCACCCCACAATGAAAATTGGGAGCATTTTTTTAAGGCACACTCGAGGTAATAAATTTCCCAGGATTCCCCTTGGGGGCTTCAATCCCCAAGGGTAACATTTCTTTTGCAGTTTACAAGGAATAATTGCAAATTAAACGGGGGGAATAACGTGGTTGAATCTTGGCTACTTATTAAAATCCAACAGTATGAGAAGCCTTTAGATCCAAACACCTCCCAGCCTAGGATTAATAGTAACAGGAGTCTTATGTGAGTCACGATTTGCGTTTTTAACGTAAATAGCGGAGGTATACCTTTTGACCTTGTTACTCTTGGCTGGTTAGAAAAGATTCGTAGCCAAACACTTTGTTTCCACACTACAAGACATGCACGTTAGTGCTATTACCATCAAAGTGCTAGAAAGATCTCCACGGAAGAATCTACTTCTTACTTATGGTGATTGGGTGTGAAATCGTTCAGTAAATTATTTTCGTATTGTTTTTTGCGTGCTTGACATTTTTTAAAAATGTTTATTTTCTCCCTCTTCAATTTAATAAAAAATGACAGTCCTTTTGAAGGCCGAACCTCCGACATTTTCGTATCACTCATCAGTGTATTGAATCTTTCTTCTCTCCATAATGCTGACTCGAAATGAAGGCTCCGTACAAAAAAATCACTGAATACTGGAAAATATTTACTCTTCATCTCTATTTAATGGGAAAATAATTTGATCCCTTTAACTTGTCCCGTTCACTCTAGCCGTGCGTGAATTTTACGCGCCGCATGAGTTATGAAAAAGTGAAAACTATTTTCGTCGTTCACCAGCGCCCTTCCTTACTTCAGCTAGAGTACAGTGCTACCATCTGTCCATTCGAATGTCATAGTTTCAGCAATTTCAGAATTTTATTCCACGGCATGGTATGGAAATCAATGAGATGTCGGAACATAATTCTTTCCAAATTTCAGTGTCTTGCATGAGACACATTTTACAAATTAATTAGCATTCAGTTTGAGAACTCCGTTTATTTCCATCGCAGACTACATACAATAGGAATTTATAGTCGAGTCACTCTTAGCTGAGCAGTTAGATACGGTTTTCGGAACGAAATAATGTCATCCTACGACGCGATGCTAAGCTCTCATAGCTTTACCTCTGCTCTTTCGTACAAATTAAAAATTCGTATTATATTCCAACTTTGGCCTCAAGTGTTGCCCGCTACTAAAATTAACGGCGGAAATTCATTAAGTTTTCGGCTTCCTCCTCAAATAAATAATGCATTTACAGAAATGAAGGAATAAAAATCGAGGGACACTCAACTCCCTCAAGAAGAAGCAGGTCTTTAGACCCCATTCTCTCCAGCAACTTTGAGCGAGAAAATTCGAAATCTCACGATAAATTCGCAAAGAGGATGCTGCTCTCCCTTGATTAAAACTCGGCGGAAAGTTTTACCTTAGAGGAATAGGGAGAGAGGGGGGGACTTCGATCTGGTCGGCTAGTATAAATTTGGCATCCTCCTGATTCACCTTAAGAAGTTCCGATGATATTTCGGGATGAAAGATCTCATCCTCTGAGCGGAAGCAATTTGAAATCCGCTGTGAGTGAAGTTCCGCTTCCAATATTCGACGCGGGAGCTGTATCGAAAGATAAATATGACCTCATGCGGATGTGAAGTTCAACATTTTTTTTAAGGTATGAAAAGTTCGTATGAAACTGAAAAAGGTGGTATTTTCTTTCTCCGTACCGTTATACAATGAAATTGAACAAAAACTTAATAAACACCCCTCACTTTGTGGGAGTGAGAAGTATAATAGAAATATAAAAGAGAAAAAGGTTTCATTGGATAACCTCCAGAAACCTCGGTGAGATTAATTACAAAACAAGTACCTGCCAACCCAATATAATTACATTATTCTAATGCCTGTTTTTTTAGTCAATGGAACTAGATTTTTCACGCAATATTTTCAGTCAAGGATGATGTATAAGGGTTTAATTTTCAAACTTAGAGGTACCGCTTTTACACAGGTCTCTCTACGTTATAGCCCTACTATGCATGGGTCATTTGAATGCTATCATCTCATTTTGCGCCTTTTAAGAAATTGGTTATTGTTTTAGACAAAGTGATTAAGATTGACATTCTATATGAATGCATGGATCCGTGTTCATTTTTATTTAGTAAACTACCTGGTACTACGTTGTCACAAAAGAAAATTCAACCATCTTCATGCACTTTTAGCCCATTAAATCACGCTTTAATTCACAAATCAGAAAAATACACTCCTTGGTATAAGTTACTATTTTGCATTATCTCTCCTTGGTATAAGTTACTATTTTGCATTATCACAATGTTTTGATTACATATCGGATGATAGCAATTAAAATAACGTTGGACGTTTATAATCTTTCCCAAAATTTAATCCATATCCATTTCTGACGAAATAATAATTTTGTGCTATCAATCTATGGGCAGGCGTGAACATTATTAAAAGGATTATGAGAAGCATCACAACATTTATTTTATTATTTAATGTGAGTAAGCAGGTCGTGGTAGCCCAGTGGGTAGAGTGCTTGGCTACTGACCGGGGGACCCAGGTTGGAGACCTTGTGACGACTCTGGACACCTCCAGCTAAACCCAAGCTGAGTGATTTTTCTGGCACCACATCTTCGTGGGAAACCACAGGCGGCACAGGGAAAGGAGCTGGCCCTCTGCCCTGATGTGTGAATTTCTTAGTACTAGGTGAGCTCTACCCTCAACTAACATACCAACCTTCGGGTTGATTACTGTGGTTTTTTGTAAGTGAGTGAAAATATGCTTCGAACTACGGATTGATTTTTGTATACGAGACATCGAAATACAAAATGCTGATCCTAACGGCTTTTTAGAATCCCCAGGAACAGAGATCTGCAAATTAAATTTGAGAACCGTACACGAAGCGTGAAATAAATCAATTTTTTTGAAGAAATTGGGGTAAAATTAAACAGGAGGTCAAAATATTCTCGAGTGTATACCATATTTCCTAGACGAATCAATGTTTTCGACTTATCTCATACGTTCTTATATTACTTCGGCATGGTTGCATCCATTCGTTGAAATCGCAAAAAAGAAGTGCATTAGATAACGTGACGTCACATTCGATGACGTCACATTTTATTGGGAACTTAGGAAAATTAGGATTAACATAGTTCAGCGATGAAGAGTAGATTCGTTGAGTGTTCGTTTAAGTATTAAACTTCCTGAACCAATACTTCGCCAAGTTGAATTTATGTCTTGCTCGTAAGAACCACTAGAGTGATCGGGTCCTTGTTAGAGATGCATTTCGTCATACGAAGGGGATTATATTTCCGTCATTCTTTCATACATTACAATTGATCGAATGGCTTAGTTTTCGGCGTGATATTTTGGAGTTGTAGCATCTTGATGACAACGATATGCCACTTATCCTTTACTGTGGAAGAGGACCATCAATTTGCCATTAATATTACAATTGATTCAGGGAAATCTGAAAAGTAAAGAATAGAAGAAAATTTCGTTGAATACATTGGTACCTGAGTTTAATTCATTTGCGTGTGCGTGTGCGTGTGTGAGAAAGGGGTTGCCATGGCTGGTCTGTGGCGATGACTCGTTTTTAAGAAGAATTCCCCTCGAAACAAAAGTTTTTCCCCCTTATCCCACGGTAATTTGACCGTCCCAAAAATAAGAGCAGTTGCCGGTGACAACTCCGTCGACAAATCCGCTCGTTCTCTCGGTCAACCTGCGTCAGTTGCGTCACGCTTTTGGTTCGCTACGCAACACCCGGCCTGCCGCCTCCGCGCCTCCTGGGTGGCGGCGAGCGTCGTCTAAATACGGCCCGTCGGCCGATAGCGTCGTCTCTTTCTCCCTCCCACTCTCTCTCTCTCTCTCCTGGATGACTACCATTGATAAAATCGGATTCTCTCTCGTCGTAAATAAAGCCATTCATTTTGCATCTCTCCCGATGAGGCAACGTACGCTTGGTAGTTTCACGCGTTAATTCTGTCGCTAATTACGCTGAATAGCGGATTTACCCCAAATAATTCATATGCATGGCTGGGCTGGCCTTTTTTAGTTTAATGTGATTTCACTAAGCTTACCCATTATTTGATCAGCATAATTTTTTCGTCCCATACTTTAAATAGTAATTGGCGATAATAACTGCTCACCATTAGTTCTATATTAATGACAGCAAAGAAACAACCATAGCTACGCCGGCAAATATTTTAATGAAGAACAAATATTCAACGGAGGTAAAAAATCGAAGGTACAACCAGAATAGATCAAGACTACAGTCGAAAAATTCTGTTCTTCATAGCGGCGGGAAGCCATGAACAGAAACTGAATCTAGGTTATTAATTTTTTGATAGAATAATGATGAGTAATAAACATCTCTCGATCTAAATTACGATTTAATTGAGCTGATGAAAACTTTTCCAGCTCTCTGTTTACCTCTTTTGTTATTAACTTTTTAATAACCGGGAAAGTGCACGTTACCGCTCGTTTCTCGTAGTAATGTTTCTTAGCTGCAGACCGTTATTTCATAAGCGTTTGATGCGTAATTTCCACAATAAAAATATATGCAATTTGGCATAATTTAGAGCATTTCAATTTTAAATTCACCATTAAAAACTTTCAGGCTCATTTCGCTGCACGTATTATCATTTAAACCAATAACTCTTTCGATATAACTGCTTGCACAAAGAATGTGTTAAAAAACAATAGTTCAATTAACTTGGTCACTCCTCCTACGATACCACCTCCATTAAATATTTTGACAGCTGTTATCTCGGCTTAATTCAAAGGGTCAACCTCAGTCTAATGTCGCCCACTAATTTCAGTTACGAATTACTGCCTTAGATTCTTCCTTCTGGAAATTAGTAATGGAATGAGGAACATTTTTTTTTTCATCGGAATTTTACTACAATAAAGCACATTATCGGGTCATTTATAAGTTCTAATTACTGCGATAATATAAAACTTAGAAAATCATTAATTCCTATTATCTATTGTTGTTGCTGTTCTTGTAGTTCATGATATAAAAATTTGAGATGGAAGTGTATGGTGAATTTTTAACCAAAATTCGTCTTCGTAATTCATTATATGATATTTGTTCTCATGATTCACCTACTCAGAACCTGGTGAACATCTATTTCAGAAGATTATTTGTTTTATTCTGATCCGAAGTAAAGGATGTGAAATGATGGGGGGGGGGGGGGGTGTGGCCAACGGCCTGAAAGGAAAATAATTGCTGGGATGAGGCGGGGCGCCTGGAAACCATCTTGGGCGCTAAAACCTGGCGACCCCCTTCCTCAGAAAAAGCTGAGGGTGAATAAATTTAAATACACTAACCCGACCCACGTTTTCAGGTTTTATTTTGAAAAACCAAGTTTGACTTACGTGTCTAAGCCAAATACGATGTTCAGGGTTACCGGTGGATCCACTGCGGGAATAGGGAGAGAATTTTAACTGAAAAAATGTCACTCGAAGGAGAACGAGGATTTATTTCTGTGAAATGATTCCATGAGGAAAGATTTCTTTTGGTATATTATAATTGAATCAGATTGCATCCTCAATGAAACCCTTGAATATGACAAACGTGGAGTGAAAGATAAATCTCCCAACTGCTCAAGAAATGAATTATAACGGTATCTTAGAAATACCTACGTGATTTGGACGCTAATAATAATGTTATTGGAGTAGCAGCTTCCGCAGAGTGGATCTGAAATTGAATCTCTTCCGGAATTTCTTCTGCGAGGCCTCCACGAGCATCGGATGAAGATCAAACAGTGCGGAAAATATCCTCCCAAAGAAGGACTCCCTCCGATAATATTGATTAACTTCATACTCCTTAAAAATACGAGGTTCCATGTGACTTCCCAGTAGCATAGATTTTGAGAAAACAAATTTTTCAATAGAGACAGTAATCATATAGTATACATATCTTGTATATATTTATATGCTAATATGGATTTTAATTCAGGCACTCACTAATTTCGTAAGGGTTTAGAAATGGAAAATAAAAACTCAGTGAAAATTTTTCAATGAAAAATTAGTGTGGATGATTCCATAGTGAAATTCAGTTTTTAACACTAGACTTGCGTAAAAAGTTAACAACTCTGGTTTAAGCAACTCATAACTCAAGAATTTACTGTGGAAAAACCTCCAGGTCTACAGTATTCGAATACGGATTTTCCACTTTCTGTTCAACGGTCAGCCAATCGGCCAGAGGACTACGAACCTTGTTGGCATCATTAAAGGACGAAAAATCCTAGTAGAGAAATGAGCGAGGTTTGGTGTGAAGTTACACTACAGACAGACGAAAGGAAAGACGTTTTCAAAAATAGGAATCTATTGTAATATATATATATATATATATAGTTTAGAGGGAATAAGTTGGAACTGAAATTCAATTTTAATGATTTACGAATTGATATGATAGAATTGAAACATATTAATGACAAAGAGATGGCATTTTCCCACTAGCTAAACTAGTGGGAAAGTGCCATCTATTTATCATTAATTTACTTATTTAGTCGGCGTCTCAAGAGAAAAACCTACATAACAACAAAGATATTAGAAGAAAAAGCGTGTCAGCATGGGAAGCACTTCCGAAAGGAAAATAGATGATGTCAAGAACCTATAATAAAAAGTGAAAAAATGTTAGTGAAACCCTCATGTGGACTATGTCGTTCTATGGTTCAGAAACTTCGTCCTCAACGAAGAAAGGTGGTTGTAGATTGGGGGATTTTGAGATGTGGGTATGGCCAAAGATGGGAGTGTAACGAAGAGAGAGGAAATCAAATGTAAAGCATTGGGAATTTTAGGGAAAGAGAGGCAAATATAGGAAGTGGAGTGGATTATTAAAACTAATTAAAGAGTAGATTATTGGTTAAGAAAAGTGGAGGTAGTACAAGCATAAATTTGGATATATTGGTGGCGTATAAGAAGTTTGAAAAGATGTATCAGGGGGCGGTAAATTTGTTATATCTTGAGTTTAAGAAGAACCTACGTGTGCCTCAATCGGTACAAAACCATTCATCCTTCTGGTGCCATTTCTTACGATTGGAAGGTTCTTACACGAATTCTAATTAAATCATTAGAGATATTTTACAAGGTTTCTCGCTTATATGTTCGTTATCCCTTGTTAGCGTAACTCCGTACTACGTAAGTTTTGTGTTCAGGACATTTTTACTGCCTCAAAGCTTATACTGACATATTTATCACGAGATTCGTTCCATAATTCTGTGACTTCACCACCCAGAGTTTCATGCGCCAAATGATTTTAATTCAAATCTAATCAATTCCAACCATGGTAGCTTGTAGAAAAAAAACTGTATAGTACGTCAAATTGAGATCTATCATGAGATTTAAGAAGTTGCTTATTCACCCCCGAACTTTTTCTATGACGTCGTTTATGTGCGATGTGTTGACACCTGAGGGCATGGTAATCATCTAAATGTAAGTTCATCTAGCTGAATTCTCGGAATTTTTCGTATAGCCCTTACGGCGGATCTTTCTGATTTTTTAATTGACCAAAAGGACAACACATATATACCATATTGGTACGCTTTCACTCAATTTGGTATATAGATATATTTATGTATCTATTTATATGCTTTATTATTTATGTCGATGTGACGTTGCCATTCATGACTGTGAATCCTCCCGGTCCGGGATTGACCCTGTTGTTTCCAGAGGTATGCAACGTGACAGCTGCCATCGTTCGAATTCGACGCAGTCGGAGTTGCGTCACGTGCTTTGGCACGGGGGTAGGGATTTCCGAGCGGATTTCACGCAATCACGTGCGCAATCCCGTGCGGGTGCATTTCACGAGTGAGCGAGAGAGTGAAGGAGTCGGGTCGTCGGGGCGCGATGGGCGTGAGCGGGGCCCAGAAACCTTTACCCCCCCGCCCCGTCCCTCTCCCTCCCTCTTCCCTAATCCCTGGCGCTCAGCATATGCATGGATTTAATCAAGCCTTCGTTTTTTTCCCCCTCACTCAGCGACGAGTTAGCCTCCCACCTGACAAAAATTTAGGTAACTCGCCCGATGTCGAAACGAATGGGGTTCATCCGATTGAATGCTGCCGTTTGGGTGATTTGGCTCGTTGAATCGCCTCGCGAATTGATGGAGGTCCTTCGGTGATGTCCGAGGACATATTTTATCATTTCCGTCCCAACAATTTGTTGTAATCAAGGCTCATTTCATCCGATAGTCCCCCGATCTGAAAATTGGAAACGCTGGATCGAATGAGTGAGATTACATGGGTTGTGTTGTTACTCATTGATTCCTGGGAATTGCATCGGAGCGGTAATTCTTGGGCAATCGCATTTAATCTCGAAATCGCATAGTCATCATGGTTTGGGAATATGAGGATTACCAATTGTTAGATTTGACGTTCATTTTTCTTCGTGTGATGTTTTGAGATTCCATTTACTCTTTTACAAGGGGAATGTTGATAAACCTTTCCGCACATAACACAATTCCCATAATATTTTTAAATTGAATTTCTAAATATGTAATTTTCGCGCTTGATACCTTTTTCACGAATTTTTTTACTTGTCTTTATCGATTCGTCACTAAAGACGTCATTGAGTAGTCATTATGATAATTCGTTTCGTTGTTTCTCTTCAGAATAAATCTGTTATTGACATAGAATTAATATTAAAGCAAAAGTGGTAAGTTATATCATGATAAAATTAATATTAATAAGACTAACGTCGAAAATTCTCATAAAACAATTTTATTATTGAGACAATCATACTGTCTTAATACGAGCGTATCATAATATCTTGAGTAAGTAATCGATTAGGAAAGCGTATCGGAATTGTTTTACAGTTATGTATTTGCTTTCACGTCTCGCTAAGCAACGGATGGTAACAAAACGGCAGTCAGAGCTGTGAGCGCCATTCGGCGGGGTCTTTATTCTCCATTTCGAATGCGGTACCCGGATTCGAATTGACACGCATCCTTTCCCATGGGGCATCCATTTACAAGCATCCTTACACGTGCCGTTATTTTCGGTGGCTTATGTGGTTCACCGTTAGTGCTACTGACGTCAGGTTGAAAGGTAAATTTCCTCCAAATCCTGCTTCTGGAAAGGGTTTTGTTGCTGAAACTACGCTTTTCAGGATTTGGTTAGCATGTCGTAAAATTGGACCAGAAGGAGAAATAGATTTATGGAAGTTACAAGGGCAAGCGGCGGTGCACATGGGACGAGGGGGAGGAAGGAGAGAGGGAAGGGATGGAGGGGGGTTTGATACGTCGCCATAATGTAAGAATCCACCTTTTTCTGTTAGTGCATGAATGGAATAAATCACTTAACGTCACATCCCCACCACGCGAGCGGTTTAACGGGGGATCGACGAAATTGAAATTTTGACATGGTCGTGGACGTCCCTTTTAATCACCAAATCCGGAGGCATTTTGCGATTTGACATTGTGTCTGTTGCATTGCATGCCCGTGACTGGAAACGTTTAGTAATTACCTCCCGTATGAAATGGTTTCAACCGTAACTAGTTGGAATTTTTTCATCGAACAAAATTTAAAAATCACAACCATGAAATTCCACATAAATAAACTTTATTTCACGACCTAGGACCTATTTCACCACCTGATAATGTCACGCTGTGGTAAAACCTAGGTGGTGAAATAAAGCTTATGTGGAATTGTTTGGTCGTGATTTTTTTTAAATTCTGTACAGTACCTCCCCTTGCATATCGCCAATACGTATCCAAAAAGTATCCCTACATTTCCGGTCTTTACAAACTTATTAAAAAATAAATGAGTGCAGCTTGTTTAGTGTTTCTCTGATGCACCTACCTAATGATATCGTATTGAACCTTACAGTCAAACTAGTACTACTAGTACATCTCATTTAAAATAGAATAGACATTAGGTTTTTTATAAAATGTTCATGCCAAAAGGTGTGAAGTGGATTTTTCACTTCTCACATATACTCAGACATATTTCATCAAATAAACCATGCTCTTGTATTCAAGTTTCCATTAGTTTCGTTAAAACATGCAGAGGTCTCCTAAGAAATTTTAAGTGCCACACGTGGTTAAAAAGTAGGTAATTATCTATATTACCGCGTTTACAATACAGATATCGTGATTTGGTTTTTAATGATTTTAAGCGATTCCTTTGTTCGTAATAGATATTTAATCTCAGTGCGCATTCCATTAACTTCGTAATAATTGTAATGTAATCAATATTAATTTTTATAATTTGTTAATACTATTGCTGACAGAAAGCAGAAGCTAGAAATTTCTTAAATCCTCTGAGTGGAAGTTATTCCAGATTCATTAAGTTCCTTCATCTCTGGTTCACCACCTGCATAACACAGCTTGCCATTTATATTATCCACCGACGGAATTATTATAAGGTAGGATATCTTTCGGAGATTGGAATTTGATGAATCGTAGATATTGTGTAATTTGCCTGACACTTAATTCGTTTTGAGGTTTAATTAATTTGTACCCGTTATTTTTCCTTCAAAAATGATTGGTCGACCGGGTTAGCCTGGGGCTAACGTGCTCGCCGGTTAATGCAAAGATCGCGGGTTCGAGTCCCACCCAGGACATGGGTGCTGTATTTGTTTAAGCAGGTTTTTTATCTGATTTGAAGAGGTGCGAAATGACCATAGTCATAGCGAAATGACGAAGCATCCTATAAATAAAAATACTACTGCTAATATGATTATAATCTTCTCTCTCCTAATTTGCTTGCTTAACATTCTATCTTCTATCATCGACTACAACATTACATTCATTTTTAGTATCCCTTCCGTCAACACTTCTCGCATTCGGTTTTCCTCGATCAATTTCTATGCCTAACATATCTAGTCTGTTGGCTTCTTCCCTGTCCGCTTAACCTTCTCCATCCTTACCCACGCTCACCTATTCACACATATTTATTGAAGAACCAGTCTGTGAACTCCACTAGGTCATGCTACATTTCAATGGTTTGGCATTTCTCTTTGTTCTTACTAAAGGTTCTGGTCATCAATCCAATATTCGTGAAATCTTTGTATGCTACGTCGATTCTTTTTCTGCTGTTTTTGAAACATTGTTCGATTTCATCTAAAATACTTCTTGCGGTTACACTTTGTGGTTTTTGACCAGTTCCCCTACGCCGTCCTACTTTAACATTTATGCAACCTGGTATTTTTTCGTAGATACCGCAAATATATATGCTTTCGTCTTTTCGTCATTCATATTTATCTCAGAACAGAGGCTAACCCTTTAATGCGCTCAGAAAGTTCCAAAGTCTAATCCAAAGGTCCGAAGGTTAACTAATTTACCCAAATAGATTATAAATTAGTCCAAAGGTTGACTAATTGACAAAATCAAACTTGGCCTTCTACCAATTTAACAAACTCAATTAGTTTCTTACATACTTGAAATCCTAGTTCAAGCTCTTCCAATTAGCATTTCTTCCGAATTATGGTTAGGAGTCAAGGGCGAGAGCGGAAAGACCTATCAAACTACTATACTTACTTATTCTCCGTCCGATGCCCTCATTTGTACTGTCCGAGCAATGCCTGGAATTCGAATGAGACGACTCCAGTACTCCATACTTCAGTGCCGGCCAGGGAAAAAATTTCGAGTTAGCCCCTCAGTATGGTGATTTTAAAACACATATCCGTCCTCCGTTTTAAATTCGACTTCACGGTCATCCCATTTTGGTGAGCATTTTGGCTGCGGTTTAACGCATCAGTAATCTGCTCGGGATTTTCGGTAACGCACTCCGTAAAGCCGCGGCCGCATTATGTCGGAAGCTTAATTTAGTGGCCCTCGGGTCATAGGCCGGGAATTGCTTTAGGCCAAAGGACGGGAGTTGCGGACTTCCTGCTGTATCCCTCGGCCGTGAGGCGACGGCAGTGCTTGTTAAATACGATATATAAAAGACGACGGTTGTTAAATAGTTGGTCTAATCATAAAATATTTAAACATTTTAACCAAAATTGGTATATGTGGTTTTTTTTAGGACACTGATCACAAATTTGAAGTTGGAATTGAAATGAAATAAAAATTACGGATCAAATTGGCGAAATAATTTTTGCAAAAAATATGTTTTTTAACTCGCGAAATATTAATTGTACGTAATAACCTACTGCACAAATACACTCATGATTTTTTACTTAAAATATTATATACTAATTAAATGTAAATAAATAATTACAAAAAAATTAACATAAAAATACAATTTGTCTAATATACCGAGTGGTTAAAAAATGGTATTAGCTTCTTACATATGTGTGTACAAAACTCGTTACAGACCTAATTAGATCAACTTCTTTACATTTTTTGTTGAAGAATATTATACTCTACCACTTCTTTAAATGTAATTACGAACCTCTGTGGAACTTTGATACTTTTACATCATTGATATGGAAAATTTATTTTTAAAATTTCAAATGTAGCGTCTGAAATAGCTCCCGTTTATTTATCACTAAAATAATTTAAAATTTATATGCTATGAACGTTCATTCCTATAGTTGGAGAATCCATTAAACAAAATTAAAATCTCAAGTTGTGATGTTGCTCTTGAATGCATCCAATAGCGGGTCCTGCAGGGAAAGCGGTCACTTCAACAGTGCCGTGATCGGATAGGTGCTCATCGGTTCACCTGTCAACGTTGGATTTCGACGCTTCTAAGATCTCTCTAGCCAGGATTCTGGGATTCTGAACACCGTGAAAT
The DNA here is from genome assembly GCA_011762765.2 of Rhinocypha anisoptera. NCBI lineage: Eukaryota > Metazoa > Arthropoda > Insecta > Odonata > Chlorocyphidae > Rhinocypha > Rhinocypha anisoptera. Next base: position 17,153 of record WURS02195278.1, read on the forward strand.
AGGAGCTTTCGCGTGCACCGGCGCTCGGGAAAGCCCCTGGTTCCCCCGGGGGCTGCTGGAGACTCGCTCCATAGTGCTCCATCTGTGCTCCGTGTGAACCGCGGGTCCTTAATCGCAATCACGGCATTCCATATGCATGAGCAGCTGTGGATTCCACGTCGTCGTGCCAAAAATGGCGTTCGGCAATAAAGCAAACAAGACGAGATACCATCAGATCACGTCATGCGCGTGCTCTACCTTCTTTTCCTTGAATTTCCTCGTCGTACATTTTTTCATATTCAGCACTGAATATTTATAAGGTTGATGTGACATGAAGGTAGGGGTTGTGTATATTTTCCGATTACAGAGAGAGCCGAGATTGCTTGGGCCGGCATTATCCAGAGTCATTCGATTGAATTTCGGAGGCATTTTTCCCGTAGTCTAAAACAGCTATGTCTGTGATGTGCGTTCTGGTATACGGAATTTTCTCTAGTTTTCAGATCTCTCGACATTAATTCTGCGCTTATGTGATGGGAATTTCAAGATTCAGTGAACCAATATCGATATAATCATTTATTCCAGGAGCGCGTTTAAATGTACTGGTACTCAGATATCATATTTTATAACATTCAGTTTTCTTGAAAGGCACTTTGAATGAACCATTTATATAAATAATTCTATGTGAATACCTTCGCACATAATTTTAGGAAAGGATCAAAATTATCTAACACTTGAGATTAAGTTAATTGTTGATATTTTAAAGAAGGAAATGGACGCCACTACACTGGATGGTCAAACACTGAAGTATTGATTGGGTCCTTGACATTCAGCAGCATTCAAATATGTTTTTATCATCTTTTCTTCATTGCTCCTTAAATTTAAATTTCTCATTCTTATTTGTTTTAATAAAAAAGGTAGAATAAACAAAAATCGTATTCTTGACCTTTCGTAAAAGTCCTTCCCAATACACTTTCTTAAGTGTATTAATCTTCTTTAGTAGGCTCTTCAGCCTAAAAATGTCAACCATAATCGATAGGTACATAAGTATTTCTGGTAAATATATCGTTTTTAGTTAAACTTTTTTTATTTAAACGTTTAGTTAAACTTTTTTAGTTATATTTATAAGTGGGTAGTGAATATATCACATTAAAATTTAAATAGACTATCACAAACTACTGCATTAATAATAAATGGATCATTGCTCTCTGCTTTATATATCGTTCGCCTCTTATTCAGTGTTGGAAGAGTTAATAATCCACTCTTGCATCAAACATTACTGAGCAAGTCAGTCTGTTGCCTGAGCGGAGAGCATAAGCGAAAACCATATACGTTCCTCCCTTTTATAAGTCCCGAAGACCTTCTCCGATTTCGTCCCCGGATTACCCAAGCAAGAAACAATGCAAAAAAACCATAGGAACTGAACTATATTCCCCATGAAATCTTAGTTTCATCCTTCGAATAATTTTTTTCTCTCCCTTGGGGAATTTTCTTTATTGAAGCACAGGTGGGAAGCGGGTTGCGAACGGGAAGCGATATGTGTTGGGATTTTCCCCTTTATTTTAGCTTCCTGCTTGGTTTTTTCTACACTCCACCTTCGGGGTTAACCTTAAATTATGCATCAACCCTCCGATCCCTAAGCGGCGTTCACAAACGTTTTCTCGAGCTTACCAGAAAGTGAACCCCGAGGCTTGCAACTTAAAGGGGAACGAAAAGCATCAGGCACTCAACATCAGTTACAGCTTAGCATTTCTTCATGTGGATCTGGGGCTAATGGAAATTGAACTTCCCCTAATATATTATGAATATAAAAGCGTGAAATTTTCCACAAAATCAATGTTTATTACTACCAGAGTTTCAATGTTACTACATCATCAACAGATAAGAAATGAGACAAAATTCAATATATATATATTTGCACTAGGAAAATCTTGGTGGCGACGGAGCGCATTTCACATATAAACAAATAAAAAGATTTAGTTAAGAACAGAGACACAAATAAAAAGGACACTCTGTTAGGTCATGGGGGGGGGGTGGGGAGAGAGTGGGAGAAGCTAAGGAATTAGACTCCCAGGGACAAGAACTATAAAGATTATAAGTATATATTTACAAGGTGTCGAATCAACAATACCATGGATGTTACAAGTTCAAAATGATCTACAAAAAGCCAAGATAGAAGGTGTAGACGTTGTGAACAGAAACGCATACAGAAATAAGATACACCAGTGGAAAGTGATGTCAGAAAATGAAGTCCCAAAGAAACCAGGGACAAAGTGGACGGAAGACAAAGAGAGTCCACGGAGGGAGAATGAGAGAGGTTTGGAAGATGAGGAAGGAGTCAGTTGCTTTGCGTGATCCGGCAGGGTCTATTTGCAACTAATAATAATATGTGTGTGTATATATATACACATTATATATATATATATGTGTGTATATATATATATATATGTATATATATTAAGAGGCGCTCACATTAATCAAGCGGGTTGGGACAAAATGGAAGAGATATAAAAAAAGAGGCCATTCAGTATATTGGAGGACCATACGGATGCTTCACTAAGCCAGTAAGGATAATGAATTCATAACCTTAGATACAAATTTTTTTCCAGTATGTCGCTAAAGTACCCAGAGAAGTCAGTAAACTCAAAATAAATATCTCTAAAAAATTAGTTTGGACTTAAAAGGTGCTTTAATATTTCAAAGCGATGAGTGCATATGTAAAAACGTATCTTATTCATACCTTTGTTTTTATGAAGTATTATTAATTTAGACATTTCAGGAATAAAATTTTGATTGAAGGGTAGCCTACCTCTTACGTTAGTTTTCACTTTACCTTCAGGTTAGACTTGTCCCGCTAAATCGTAACTTAATCGCTTTCAAACATGCCTACTTTCCACCAGCTATCATTCTATCCACAAACCCTATTCTCTTCTTACCACTACATCGCTAAACCAACTTTCTACCTTCTAATATAATCTTCAACAACCCATGTCCCCTGAATAAAATATAAAAGAACGTTTTGAATCAAGTTTTTAATGAAATGTATTTTGATTAATTGGTCAGTCAAGATTGTAATAAGCAGCTAATAGTATTTCAGTAGTAGTGAGAGCTAAAAGTACAAATTAAAAGTAAATTGAAAGGGTGAAAATGAAAAACACATGAAAATGGTGCGTCCAAGTAGTAGTAGTAGTATTTTCGTTTTTATAGAGGGTGCGCTTCGACGGCTATGGTCATTTCGCACCTCTTCAACTCATTGAAAAAACCCATCTGCACACACACAACATCCATGCCCTGGGCGGGATTCGAACCCGCGACCTTTGGGTTAGCCGGCGAGCACGCTACCCACCAGGCT
>WURS02195492.1:0-44109 GCA_011762765.2 Rhinocypha anisoptera
GGAACGGAGAGAGGAGAAAGGGGGGGAGGGGGCAAGAAGAATCGGGAGGCAAGGAAATTGTCAAGGGAAGGGGAGGTCGAGGAGGGGGGAATGTTTGCAAAAGATTTGGTCATTAAGAAGCAAGGAAGGGTCACTCTGTACAATCTCAAGTTGCTCGTGAATGACCAGTCTGGTGCCTTTCTTTTCAAAACAGAGAATCTCAGTCTCGAAAGTGCAACCACTCAATGAGGTGCATAGCAAGGAGGGATGAAGAATCAATGGTATGCCAACAGCTCTTATGCTCTTTGATTCTCTTGGCGAAGTTTCTAATCAATGTAAAATTTATTGCAGGAGGCACACGAAATTTTATACACCCCTGAGCGGTGGAAGGGATCAATTTGATCTTTGTTTTGGCACAAACGATTGGCAAGGGAACCACGAGTGTAGAAACTGAAGTTAAATTGTTCTTTGGAAAACTTTCTGGCTAATTTGTAGGATAGGGCCCCCACAAATAATAATCTGCACCACTTACATTGGTTGGGAGGGGATGTTGTCTCCGAGTTTGACTAGAATGCTGGTTATAAATGAAAGTATTATGTACTGTTTGGTACCAAATTAATCAGAAATTATCAAGAAAAATAAATATGGAGTTCAATTTTTGATATATTTCAGCAAGAAATATTTTGACAATAGACTTTATATATATCTCCACTACCCCATTTGGATGGAACTGGGCTAAGCAGTCAATAAGGTCATCCCAAGTCCTCTACCAGCTAAACCTTTGTCAGAAATAGAAGGGAAGAGTGCCACAGCTACTTTTCTCCTGCACACGGCCATCTTGAAAGAATGAGGCTGCCAAAGCTGAGGGGTTTAGGATTCAGGAACAAGAATTCACAAAAAATGTCTGAGGGTAGGCAGGAAGGGATTCCTGACTGGAAAAACTAGCCAGATTAATATTCTATTTCTTTCTGAAAGAATATTTCTAAAATTTGAGTTTTAAACTTTAAATTTCTTATATATCTATTATAATCCATTGTTTACAAACTAAATTACAAATTTGGCCAGCAACTTAAAATATATCCTACCAACATAAGGAAATCTTGCAAAATCCTAACTTCATGAGCCACAAAATATCATAGGGAATCAACTGTTGAGAGACATGACATGAATTGTTTCTCAAATAAATCAACTTTCAGAGGCCAAGGAGGATAAGTATGGCCAATATCATCACAAGTATTCTACATTGTCCAAGCAATTGGGAAGTTAAATTGGCAAGGCAAATTGGGAAGGCTATACATAAAGCCTTGACCACCAGTTTCAAACATCCTGAACAAGATTGCAGAGGGTGATGGTTCGTGTAAGAGTGAGCTAGAGGAAGAGAGGCACTGGATGAATAATAAAGCCAGAATAAACATTGTCATAAATAATTGGGGAAAAAATTATGGCATCCAAACTTGTATAAGAAAAATCTAGAGCTAAATTCAAAGAGTGGCTTAAGATGAATACATAAACTCTCTAAAATGGTATAAATAAGTGTATGAGTGATAGTTTCAATTAGATCCACACATGTTACCAACCCACAAGAAGGCATTTCCCTGACTAGGTTGGACTTAAGGAAAAAGATTACTATTGGCACACCTAGGGGCAGCATATAGTAAAAGTGGGTTCTCTTAGCTCACATAAGTATATACTCAGCACACAAATTAAAGTAAAAGTGATAGAATTCTTCATCAAAAGTCTGGATGCACATTACTCAGGAAGAGACTAAGTAGCACAGACTGGAGTAGTTAATACTCATTAAAGATATACTGGAAGGGTTTATACTGATATTTACTCATTTATTAAAAAAGAACATGTCATCTTAAATATTACACTAACCCCTTTAGGAACCATGTATCCTGAGAAAACAGCATCACAGGGTAGAATTCGACCTACACCAACAGATACTGGATTTAACCGTAAAGATTCCTTTAATACAGCCTTCACATACTGTGCTTCAGAGGGAACTTCTGTAATCAGAGAACAGGCATTTTCTCCATCTGAAAACAATTATTTAAACATCATGAAATATTATACAAATAATAAAAACTATATCAGCTTTGAATCAAATTAATATTTTATGGATTTCAAGTAGCAGATCATTGAAAATTAGAAACTATAATTTCTAAACTTACAACTGTTATAACAATTTAAATTTAGTTAAATTCATAATTTGTACATTCAAACATTATTATGACACTTGGTATTTTGCAATCATTTGAGAAATGAGATTATTATCATAAGAGAGACTCTACAATAAATAAATATATATATATACACACACACACCTATCTATAGCTAAAATTGAATTTTTAAAATTATATCCAACACTAAAGCAGATTTGGATGAGAGGTACAGTTTTTCAAAGATACTTTAAATATGTGACCATTTTGTTTAGTTGAAATTCTTAATCGAATCATTTTACTTGCTTAGCTATCCCAACTATATACTTGAACATAAGCAATATAGGAAAATATTAGTCGAAATTAGGATGGATAAGGTAAGGAAATAAATGGGAACTGTGAATGTTAAAGTCTTAAAAAATCTCATATCTGGAAGAGCTTTGAATTAAAACTTGGGATAATTATGAAAGAAAAAAAATTTAATCTACCTTTGATATTAATTACTGAATTTTAGTTAATAAGAATTGATATAACTTTTCTCAAGGTTTACACAAACTTTAATATAAGAACCGGTTATATTTTAACCATTCACCAGTTGTAAAAGTAATGCTACAGCTATACGTAACTGTAAAAACTGAATAACTATACTGGAACATAATTGAAAACAGGACCACCGGAAAGAGTTTAGGAATAGCAAAAAATTTTTCAAGTTAAGTTTGAAATAATACTAGTACTTACACTACAGTTTACAAAACATAAATGTTGAAGAACTTCATTTTACCTGATTCATCAACAGAATCTAAACTCTGCTATGAGAATACAATGTTGAGTGTTAAAATAAAGTGGTTCCAATCATTAACAAAAATAAAACGTTTTTCTATGTCTTCAGTAGTCATATTTACTTGTTAACATTTCGGTAACGGAAAATTAACTTTATAACTGCAACAATAAGTCTTCTGCGTTTGGATTGAAATTTATCACTGTTAACACAACGTTTTTGTAATTAATATAAACGCATATAATGATTTCTGTTAGCAAAGTAGTAGTATCTTGTAAAATACTTCACCTAGGCCACGTAATTCAGCTTAGAATCATCTCTGTCAAAATGGCTTCCTCACCGAACGAAACAGATAACGTGAAGTGACATTTGAATTGGAGCCAATAATTTTCTTTGCTCTTTTGTTTCGCGAAATCCCCGGATTCGTTGAAGAGGCGATGAAGTTTAACGTGGGAGGGATTGAACACGGAGAGTGGTTGGATCATTTTTTCCGTTGTAAGACGTGTTATTGAAGAATATTTAAGTGCAACATGGATTAAGGTAGATAAGTGATAGAATGTTAGCGTTTTAACATGCTTCACATATAATGCCACATATTGAACATGAGTCATGGAGTGAAGTTAAAGAAATACTAAATGAAGTTGTGTACTATATTTATGTAAATAACTACCTTGTTGACTGAAAATAATCGTTCCCCAGAAACTAAATAGTCCAATTCTATGTCCCAGGGCCATATTCATTTTCGAAATGTGTCAATTGTGAGCTAACTCATAATTATTCTGCGTACACTTTTGTTACGAGAGTTCCTATCTTATCTAATTACAAACTAAGCGTCTTTGTTGATCAGAAATTCAATTTTTACCCTGTAAAAAATCTACTAACCTGGTGTGAAGGGGAGAAGTTTCTCTGCTTCATTATACAAAAGATCTTGCTTATCTTCGTTGACAGCTAAGTGATAAAGGCAAAATCCCGTTGTGTAAGAGGCCTATAAAGAATGTTACTAGCTATAAATTGCAATATCTTAACAACATAAAAATAAAATTGTATTTTTAGCCATTCGAAATAAAACAAACTATAAAACGATTAATAATTAGTAGCTATAAGATGCCAGTATAATATAGTGTTTTCAAATCCTTGTACACCATACCTTATTAATTAATGAGATTAGCGTTAGAGTTTACTTTTTTATCATATTAGTAAATTCAAGGAACATAGAATCCTCGTTATTGAATTATCCAAACGAATACTTTTCAAGGTGTTGTTTTGGCTATAATAGGTTCTTCTCTCCAGGTCATGAGAAAGGGCACACAAGGATGGGAATGGAAGTGTAGAAGGGAAATTCACAACTGAATCTAAATACTGATTTAAAATGTGCTTGGTTATTATTCATGGCTAGTGCCAAAATATACACACAAAATTATGCAAGGCTAATCTATGTAGCTTCCCAACATCTAAGGAAAATAGGTCATTTACAATCAAACAAAAATCTTTTCCCAGTATTTAAACAAAACTAAATATTGTGAAATTGTCAACAAAATTGCATAAAAACCTAGGATTTATATAGGACAGCTATCCGCACTACAGTCTATGTCAAAGCAGTATTTTGGGAATCTTCCAACTTACTTTGTTATTTCCAAAAATTGTTTAAATAATGTGTCACTATGGTCAGTAGCCATAAAAAACAATTGTTAAATAATATATGTATTCTATATTTTCTCATTTCTTTTTTATTAATACATTTTTCATTGCCACATCACAATCCATAAAATATTTTCACCTATTTTGTTTATATTTCCAATCAGATTATCCACTTATTCCTTATTTCACCAGTGCTGCTGACTTAAAATATGAAAATAGAATACTTATTTTTAAGAAAAAACTGCTTGACTTTCTTAATACAAATCTATTCTACTCTATCAATGAAATCTTGAATTAGCTTGTGCATTCCTGTCTATGGCTGTATTTATTTCCATTTATATGTTTTATACTCTTCATATAAATCTGTTCTACTCTGTTAATGAAATCTTAAATTAGTTTGTGAATTCCTGCCTATGTCTGTATGCATGTGTTTTATTTCCATTTATATGTTTTTCTTTATACTTTTCTTATATATTGATGGGTCCTGTATTTGCTTACATGTTACATGTATGCATATTTCAAATCCTTGGACAAATAAATGATATTATTATTATGCTCTTATTCTTCAATCAAGCTTTATACTTTTAATACTTGACTGGTCCAGATTATTCTACCATTATTGTGACAGTATTTTACAGCAGCATATTTTTCTGGTTTTCAGTACAAGAACTTAGCTACCATTTCTCATTTACAGAGTAAAATATCATTTTACTTTATGAACCATACACTTATAGTTTTTGTAAGACTTGTGCTGTTAGTGACCATCCTTCATAATTTTATCCAATATTTCACCTCTTTTGTCTTTGTTCACCTTTGTACACATCATGAAAAATAATTTCATGTTACTATTTGTAAGCCAAGTAGACTAATCCAACAATGCCTCTGGGTTCTAATGAAAAGGGATTCATTATGAACTGATTAGCAGTAATACTTTATGGGCCACTAGAGCTGTATGACTTTACATTAACTTGGTTTTATTTTACATACACTTAAAAAAACAAACTTTGAAAGACAATATATAGATATTCCAAGCCCTATTTTAGTTATTTGGTGTTTTATTTTTATGCAAATGACTTAGCTTTGCAAGTCAGTTATGCTGTCAACCGGCAATCTTACCTCTCCAATTGATGGGCACTCACCCCAGTGGGCTGTTTTGTACATATGTAGTTGCTAGGATTCAGTATAGATATTGAACCCAAATTTTTTTATTAGGAAAAGGTAATTACTTCCTACATCTGGGGAAAAAAGAAATAAGGAGTCTTCCCATGAACCTGACCTGGTGCCATACCCAATAGGTTTTCATCCAAAAGATTCTCCAAGAAAGTATTAGAACATTACAGTAAAATTCAGTTATAATGCTGGTCTAAGGGGATGGAGTTTACACCTGTATTATTATGGGAATCAATAAAACCCATGTAAAACCAAATTTTATAGCTAATTTATTTGCAGAATACAATAGAAATTGATGTTTTATGATTTTAATGCATTAATATGATCAATTGAAGTAATGCCATTGTGTCACGTCGGTAGGCATGTTGAGATAAAATTCACTACTAAGTCACCTACTACTAACAAATAAAATAGTCAATGTATTCATTTTGGGACATGGTGACACCTGCAATATATCCAAAACTGTGGTTTTGGATATATTGCAGTGAGGTTAAGTGTGGTGCATTATAACAGGATTTTACTGTATATCAATTTATGGTTGCCCAAGTGGGGATGATGACTTCGCAGCCATCTCAAAGAGGAAAAAATTTGTGTAGACTATCACTCATCTGGATCATAGCTTTCAACCTGCATGGAGTACCCTATCTGTAACAAAGTAGACTGAATCTGGATGAGTATATTTTGGCAGGGGAGTTAGACAGGGCTGTCTGCTGTCAGCCATGCTTTTTAACTTATACTCAGAGGAGAAGATAAAAGAGGCATCAGGAGAGGTGGGGTCAGGAATAAACATAGGTGAGGAACTCATCAAGTCAATTAGTGGATGACCAAGCTCTAATTAGTGATTAAGCCAAAGGACTGCAGACCCTGTGTACTATGTTACAGAAATGTGAGTGATCCAGGATGAAAATCAAGAGTAGTAAAAAAACAAAAGTAATGATATTCTTGAGGAGTATAAAGACAGCTAAGAAGACTAGGTGGAAAAAAGCTGGAATAGGTAGAAAATATAACTTATTTACGTGGCATCTTAGAGGAAACTTTTCGTAGAGGCAAGGATAATAGAGGAAGAATGTATCAGCAAAAGGTGCCTTTGTAAAAAGGAAGGAGTTCTAACAAAAACTTAAATAAATATGTGAGGAATAGGTTGGTGAAAAATCTCATACAACCACTCATAGTATTTTATCTGAAATCTAGTGCAAGAGGAAGGATAATGATTGTAGATTGGCTTTTGAGATTAGGTGTGGTGAAGGATGGAGAAAGTAAAGTGAACAGAGTATAAAACAAACGATAAAGTATGTACACAGAGTTATAATGGTTAGAGTGAGCCTTCTGGCTGCACAGTAGAGAGAAGCTGTTCCATCATTGAAACCACCTGACTTCTGCAGGGGCACACAATTGGTTTAAACAAATTTCACACTACACAGCGAACCATTATGCACTTATTGCTGTTCACTATAATTTAAAATTTAAGGAGCACAGGATTTCATATTCAAACAGGGAAATCATAAATTTTCCATTCAAAAAGTACCACAGAACTCTAGAAAACATTGTGTCTTACTCAAGTTCATGATGACAATATTATACAATGAAATAAAAAAATGAAAAAACCACAAAAAATTAAAATTCAATTTAAATACGAAAGTGATGGTCCTGTTATTGGATTAGGATAAAGTTATTCCCTTAAAAGTTTACTCACTTGGCATTTTACACCTACAGAACTCTTAATATAGACAAATAAACAAAAGATGTAACTATAACAAACGTCATCTTGCCTTAAGTCACATGAACAATGATTGCACAATGTGCAGAAACCAAAACTCGCTCTACCTATTATTATAACTCTATGCATGTACATACTAAGAATGATATCATAGGAGAGACAGATACTGGGGGGAATCAAAAAATAGGTGGAAGGAATACTCTAGAGGCAATGGTATTCTGAAGACTGTAATGGAGGGTAGAATAATGGGCAAGCGAGAGAAGATTCAGGGATTTTGGTTAAAATGAGGGTCAGTACAAAGTATGTATATGTGAAGGATTTATGTTACCCTGGGACTCAGTAGATATACTCAGTAGTACTTTTGGAGCCCATCAAAAAACCTACCTATACCAGTGGATCACCAAGCATCATCATTCCTCAACTTAGAATAAAATTCATTGGAGGTCATCACTTGGTGGAATTCCATAATGACACAAATTATGTAGGTTTTTCTTGGTTTTATTTACACAATAAAATGTTGTGGAAATAAAACCAACATAACTTGTGTCACTTCTCAACTTGTTTGTTTTTGCTTGCAGGTAAGTTGATACATACTGACAATGAACAACCCAAGAATTGAGAAATTGGCAAAGTAAGCTTAGGCAACTTAGATCACTTTTTTCTGGAAGGGTAGGGCCACATGTAATATTAGAACAATAAAAATGAAAGAATTATTAGAAGGGAATGTGGAATCTTATCATGACATTTTTACTCACTTGTGGACTTCAAAAAGGCATTTAATCAAGTTGATTGGTCAAGATTTACAAATCAATGCAGCTCTCAACAGAAAGCAAAAAATTCAAGGTAGTAAGGGGCATACATGAGTACATAGAAATCATTAGCCAGTCTAGCTAGGCAGTATTCTGAAAGAAAATGGACATTAAAGTAAGGAACTTATAAGAATTGTCTGTGAAAGGAGCATTCAAAAAAAGGGTTTTGAAGAAATTTAACATGGGTAGAATGAAATACAATAAGGTTGTAAGCATTTTAGGAGAAAAAAATACTGATTTTTAAACAAAACTGAAGGAAGCAGGTAATGCATACAGGAGATAGATTAATACAACTGGATAAGATAGTGAAAGTTAAATAGAAAGATGTTTGAATGTGCAGTAAATAGAACCAGGGGAAGAAATATTTCAAAGAGCACAAATAGCTAAATGAAGATGAATTGATTATTACATTTTTAATTATTATATAATTTGTGTTTCAGAAATTCTATGGCATTGGAAGATTGTGATAGGTATAGTGGTTTGCAGGGTAAATTGGAAATTTTAAAGTTACATATCATGTACCTAGATCTCTAGGTTAAATAAGTATTATTATTGTTTGGTGGTAAATTAACAATATTAATTACATCCTTGAAAGAAGATTAAAAACACCCTTGGAACATTATGTAATATTTGGTTCACTGATGACAGTGTCCTCCTCATGAGTTGGATTGGGGTTTACAGTGTGGTTGGTGTGTCCTTACTTTCACCAAAAAAAACAGAGAATCAGCCCGGTGATGGGTTTACCCTTACTATGTCCAGTGATTGGAAATATACTAGTTAAAGGTAGGTTTTTGATGAACTCCAAAAAGAACTATCAATCCCTGCTTCGAATAAAACTTCACCTCTATGTACTTAAATTTTACATACCTACCTGACCTCATTTAATCCAAAATCCCTTTTTTTCCTCATCTCTGCCTCTATAAATAAAAACAATTAGAATTCTATCAACTGATAACTAACCATATTAATACAGCTTGTAAAATCATATGGACCTCCTGCTGTATATTCTGAATTAAGTAACAATGACAGATATGTCATCAGGAAAGACTTACTGTATCTATCCCAGCAAGCAGCATATCCATTGCCATTCCCACAACATCTTTTTCATCCAAGCCAGGAGTTGAGAGGTATATTTCCAGGAGAGATTTATATTCCGCAGGATCCTTTTCTTTCATTTCTAATTTCTTGAGAGATACAAACTTGATTGCCACCCTGTCAAGATTAAACCAGAACAAATAAAGGCTATAAGCATGTGAGTGTGGGCAATTCATACATTTTTCTACTCCGTTATGGGCATATTCACTTGAATATAAAAGTGATAATGTCTTTATTTGCTGGATGAAATATGTGGCACAGAGAAATCAATTGTCAAAGTAAGAGATTCAGTGTCCACAATTTTCTCTACCCTATTTGAGAATCTCATTAATTTCACTTTCTTACTAAATATTAATTTTCATAAATGATCAGGTTTCCTGGCAAATGGATTTGTGGTTTGCTTCTCGGGTTTCTTTTCAGGTAAGGGCTTTGATGAGCACTGACATTTCGACAGCTAAGTCTGCTATCATCTTCAGAGTCGCATACCATGCATTATTTTTCATCACTAAATATCCTTTTACATCCTTAAATTTGTTTAACTACAGAATAAGGATACATGAATATTTTTTATGGTTTAACCTTCTCATATGTTGGGGAGTCGTAACATATTCTATATAAATAATGGATGTAAATGTAAAATATGAAAATTTTCAATCTATTTATTTAGAAACAGGGAAATTCCATGATATATAACAGACTCATCTGAATTTAACCCTCTACCAACAGTAGTTTGTACATATGCTATTCTGTGCCCTTTCCCAACCTACACACTGGCTTTTAACCCTTTCGCACTGGTGCCCTAAATTGGAATTCAGTTACAGCACATGAATATGCTAAGAGAAATTTTGTCCCTCTGTACAGAGATCGTTTGTAGGAGAGTTTGAAATGAATAAGTTCCCAGGCATAAAAATTTTCCCTCTTGGACCCTTCTCAGCAAAAATGACCTCTCCCAAGGTTCCCTCAGCAGTGTCTTTCACAACATGTGCCCATGGTCAAATTTGTTTATAGAAATTTCTTATTCAAATTCTACAAATATGATGTTACAAATTAATTATTTGTGATACACTGTGCAAGTACAATTTTCAAACCAAATTCTATCACCAAAATTAATTAATATCTTGCACAAAAGACTTGTGAGAACATAACAGCAGCTACTAATGTTTAGTTATTATATTTTGAACTCAGGTTAAAATTATATTGATTATAGTCTCCTTTTGTTATAGAATGAAATCTCTCTCCTCTGGCTTTTTCCTACCAAAAGTGTGAAACTATGTTGATAATAGTTAATAGTTTTCACAGTTGTAACAGGATGAATAGTAAGCTAATGTACTCTTTGCGAGTTTTACTAATAGTATTTCAGCCATGTACGCTGTAACTACCTCAATACAGAAATCCCAAAGAATTACTTTGCATTATTTTAGTACTTGATACAAGAACATTCAAAATAATGGTAGAATTTAGTTTTTAAATGGCATAACCTCAGAAAAATAATGGGAATTCGTTTTTTAAATAATATTACTTGAGCTTGTAAAAATGGCTGTTTTAAAAAATAAACTAGACAAACATTGACTACAGACAAATTTCAAGAAAGGGGCAGCTAGAGTGTCTGAGGGTCAATTAACCACCACCCAGGAGCAGTGGGAAGGGTTCTACGCCCTGCAGAGTTGGGTCAAAATGGGAAAATAACAAACCTGCAAAGGTTTACATCTGGCTAAGGCAGAGCAACCAATATCTTTGCTGCTCGTAGTGAGGAGATAGTACTTAAGTGACCAAAAAAATGGTATTTTGTACTGGGGGGATTATTCTGAACTACCAATATTTTGGTCTTTCAGCGAAAAAGGGTTAATGCACTCCTTCCTAAGTTATCCACAACTGCTGGGCCTGTCCTGCTATCCTCAAGGTTATCTTTTAAGCATGGGAAATATCCTTTCCATCTTTAGTGTTTTTATTTACCAACAAAGAACTCCTTATCTTTCACTCCACAAAGATGAAGCAGAGCCCCATATTATGCCATTAGGCCCCAAGACAATAAGGGTGTTTTTTGGGCAATTGTTTGGAAGTGATGAAGGAAGAGTCATGGCCAGATTATTTTTGGTGGGGGCTTTGAGTTTGAGTGACTTGGGTTTTCGAAAGGGTGCAGTTCATGGGTCACTTACATAAAAGAAAAACACCAGGCCTGCATTGGTTGGCTAAGGTGTGACTTATTAGGAATGGGTGGATGCAGGGTTTTTTTCAGAGCCAGATCCTACATTTTATGTTAAATTTACAGAATAAACAAAATTCTACAACCTAAAAAATTAATAAAATAACACAAGATCAGGTTGCAACATTCTGTAAGTGTTTTTTTCTTGTTCACACTAATAGTAAATAATGAGTGCTTTGTGTACAGATGCTTTAATAGTGGCAAAGTAGACTTGGCATTTCTGAGTTATTTTAACACCACAGTACACACAAACTGCATGTCTGTCTTTCTCTAGGCCCAGTAAAAAATGTTCCCATGCTTCGGAAGGCATTTCTGTAAGCTAATACACGATGAAACTCAAATTTACTAATCACCCAACCTTCTAGACCAAAAACAGAAACAATGATCAGTAGACAATGCCACAATGGTGACTGAAGCAGCAAAATTCAGTTTTGTCACAAAATGTAGTTATTTCATTACCGAGAAAAAAAAAGTCAAGCTGCTAAACTACTAATTTGTAAAGTCTTATAAATAATAATTTTTAAAATAAAATAAGTGAGTTTTATGCTTAGTACCTATGTGGGGCACTTCAATCTCTAAGCTGCCAAAATTC
Source organism: Rhinocypha anisoptera (assembly GCA_011762765.2). Taxonomy (NCBI): domain Eukaryota; kingdom Metazoa; phylum Arthropoda; class Insecta; order Odonata; family Chlorocyphidae; genus Rhinocypha; species Rhinocypha anisoptera. Next base: position 12,144 of record WURS02195492.1, read on the forward strand.
AAAATCTCCATTCTGGACCCAATTTTACAGTCATTGCATCCGATTTCAGTATCGAGGTAAATGAAAGATCTGTAGATCTTTGAATCCAACAGATACAATCTGACCATCCCTACTCCTTATATTACTAGGCTTTTCATCACTAACTCATGTAACTTTTTATATCTTATGGCAAAGAGATGAGGTGAAGAGGGAAAATAATCCTCAGTTCTGTTCAGGACTTCTTTGGGTGAAGATGCTATTGAACTGAGATGATTTTTGAGTAATTCAGTTTGATCAAGATCCTTATATTCTGGAGAGTTCTATGAAAGGGATAAATCAAGAGAATATGAATAATTATGTAAATAAAAAAATTAAAAACCGTTATTAAACAGACTAAAGAGTGTGAAAAAAGTTCTACTCTCCTGGTACAGATTTATAACACCATACAGATTCATAACCCCATACAGATTGCCCTGGAAATTTGTGATTGTGAATTTTAAAAATGTGGTGCATATGAAATAAATAATTGATGTAAGTTCACCTAAGTCACTAACAAATTTTATTGTCCTGCAAATGATAGGAACTTATGCATGCATTTTCTCAGACAGCAACTCCCTACTATTATCGACTGCATGTGCCCCACATTTATTTTTTTTTTAATTTTACGTGTATTTTCAAAACTATTAAAATTCACAATAACAAATTTTCAAAGCAATCTGTACAGGTGCTATAAATCTGTACCAGGATAGGAGAAATTATTTCAAACATTGTAGTCCATTTTAAAAATGTGGTTTTTAAATGTATACAATTATTTCATATTTTTTAGTTCATTTTAAAAACATAGTTTTCAAATACATATTTATTTGATACTTTTAAGTCCATTTCAAAAATGTGGTTTTTAAATATTTTTTTATTCATATAATTTTTCGTCTAATAATATAGTTTTTCCATGTTGCGGAATGTGATTTTCTTCCGGTGATGCAGAAGAGGTATCGAAAATAACACCACATTCACACCACATTCAACTTTTTCAACGACCCTGTACGATAGCCCTGCAAAACAAAAGTTAACCCCTTTGAGACTCGAACCCAGAGTCCCCAGATTGGAAGTCACACTTGCCAGTGAGACATTCACCTAAAATGGGAAATTTAGTGTCTTTAGTACTGCAGACCCCTCAGCCATCGCCTTCAACCTCACACAGAAATATATCTACAAATCTTTATATATACATGTTTGTATACATATATCATTGTATATAATTGCATTGTCATTCAGTTCTGAGTTATGTATGAAGTTCCAAGTCTCTAGCTAATGGGGAAGTTACTTTAAAATCAATACCTAAATTTGACCCGGATAGACAGACATGAAATTGTGTTAATAAAAACGTGGTAAGATACCCCTAGTATGTGTGATTTTCAAACTGACATTCAATTGTAAGACATATGGAGAGAGAAATGCAATGCTTTTTCATACCTAAAATAAATGCTAGGGTCCAAAACATATTTTTGGGCATTGTTAAGAATACAAACAGAATTCTCAGAACATCTCCAAATTTCAATAGGAAGGAATTCAATGGTATAAAGCTAAATTCTACAGACAAGGTTGATAAAGATTGGATAGATGTTACCTATGTGCCATGAAACGGTGGTAGGAGAACATAAAAATGGAATTTTCAAAGTTGTGTCTCATTTAATCGTAGGAGAACAAGCTAATGGGGATATGTACTTGATTTTCCTGAAAGTAAGGATTAGTCATGGTCAAGATATTAACTGCACAATACTCCATAACTGTATGACTTTTTGTTAGATAGATGAACATTTTTCATCAGTTCCATATTAAGGACATAACTAAAAAAAATCAGGGACAAGGGTTTTGAAGTGCTGCAAGAAATCAGGTCCATGATGTATGTCACAGACACTTTCAATTAAATGTAGAAACTAGAATCAGTGCCAACCTAACAATGGTTGCTTTTTTAAGGATTTCACTACATTAAATAAAACGCAGAAGGGAAGTCAACAAAGTGGGGATTTAAAGTTAGGGAGTCAGCTACTGCACATGGTTAATCTCCAAGGGAATTTATTCTTAGAAAAGAAAGAAATAAGAGGTTGTGAAATGTTTCTTGGGACTCAGATGGTGATGAATTACTTAAAAATATTTTGGTAAAAATCGCCATGTGTATTTTGATTATTTTTTCGACTGTAGGACTCATGAACTTCTTATGCATATATTACATTTATGCATGCACTAATACAAGGCCTCATAGAAAATGGCTGGTTCAATTAAAAAATCATAAGAATCTTAAACTTCATGGAGAAACCTAAAGCATTATGATAAAGTAAGGCACATTTTACTCTGAGATGAAAGAAAAATTGGTCAAATTTCTTTAAGAGTCATTTCAAAAATAGATTACTACATTTTCTAAATGAGGAAATGTAAAGTAAAAATTTTTGAAATAGCAAGTAAAAATTTACCTTTCCATTATTTCTTGTGACTTTCGAAATTTTCTATAAAGAGGAGTCTCATAAAATTTCCAAATTTGTGGTCCATTATCAGTTGATAATATACAACTATTTGAATCCAAGGCTGCTTGAATTAATTTTCTTGGTAGAGAATCATCCTTAGAATAAGAAGAAAGACTTTCCAACCTAATATCAAAGGCAACCAAGCATGTCACTGAAAGTGAGAAACTCAAAATCAGACAAATTCCTGAAATATAAACAACAGCATTATAGATACCAATCACAAAATAATCCAAGAATAATCTATTACAATAAACTTCAAATATTCATTGTTTCAGGCACAACTTTGTGAAATTTATTGATGACAGGAACTTTGAGAGAGGATGAGAGGAATGACAGGAGGAACTCCTGTTGAGCACATTTCAAATCTCTCAAAATTCTGACCCTAATACATCTATATATTCTTCTCGCAGTTGTCTTCGTCTGTAAACATAAAGAACCATTTCATCTTAGAACAAATGGTGAGGTGCAAACCTATAACACTAGAGGAGTCAGAGACTTAAGGACTGTTCCTCACAATTTGAGCCTTTTGGGAAAAAACCCTGCATATATCGGTGTGAAATTTTTTAATTGCCTACCGAGGAATCTGAGGGAAACTTCTAACCTCCAACAGCATAATGCTCAATGATGTGCTTAGCAAAGAGAGAAGCCATGTTCTTGTTCTTGACACCTGCCTTATGTACCTTGACTCTTTCTTGAAATTTCCTTCCTAATGTATTCCACTGGACACATTGAACACTTAAGATTATACATTCCACTTTTCTGGGATCAGTGAATTTTGACTTATGCATGTGAGATCAGGTTTCTAAGATCTGACTTATTATAAAATGCAATTTTTCTTTTTGAAGTTTACTTCTTAATTTCTAAGAAAATTTCCTAAATAGTGTATGTATCACCATTTGGCAGGATCAAGTATTTGAATTGATAACCTGTGGTGATATGATGAAAAATAATTATTACACTCATGTTTTTACACATGAGTGTAAAAATTTCATATACATATTTATCTGGCTGCTACTTAATAAGACGAATGATTCATATGACAAATGAAAAAACCTGCTATTACAGTTTATTGCACATATATCTACAGCAAACTCAAATATGGTATATTGGCCTTTGATCAATCACCAAAGGCATTACACATATTTAAATGATAAAAATGGGCTATAAGGATCATATGTAGAGCTAAAAAGCAAACTAGCTGTCGAGATTTGTTCAGAAAATTACAAATTCTTCCTTTACCCTGTTTATATATTTACCATGTGTTGATCTTTATCAAAGAATTTCAATCAAAGCTCAACCTTAAAAAAAAATCAGTATGTACCTGATTACACAACAAGAAACAAAAAAGATTATGCTATAAAACAACATAATCTTATTCTTTGCAGTTGGGGCCGATTGCCATGAGTTGTAGAATATTAAAGAAACTACCCAATTCACAGAAAGATGAAAAGGCAACTCCTAAGTTTAAAGTGGATTTGAAACAGTATCTGTTTAATCATTGTTTTTATTCTGTAAATGAATATCTTAATGATGCTAATTATATGTTGTAACTTCTTTTTGCTGATTGCTTTCTGCATTTTCTTAAAATGTAATTTTTTCTGACGGGTCCTATATATGTAAGCAATTGCCTATCTCTTGTGACCAATAAAAATATTATTATTATTAATGTGATAAAAGATAATATTTAAGTAACACAATGGTATATTTTGTATATTAAATGATCAGTTGGTTATTCCTATTGTCAATTCTCATGCAATGCGATTTCTTAGCACATTCAGAACATTGCTAGGGAGCCCATAAACATATGTAAACAAACCCTTAAATATGAATAAGAAATTTTAAAAATCCATGATTCTAACATGGAGTATATAGTAGAAGAGCCTACTATCTCTAGTGGAGGAGTGCCATACACATGTGGTTGATTTGAATGCTGCATTGCTTATTTCCCACTGCCTCCTACCATGTTGCTTATCACTGACTTAGATCTCCTTACGTCAACATTGCCTTTAAATCCATCGACTGAGTGAAAAATCACCATTTTCCTTATTGAGGGCTTCCTTTATGGCAGAGTCTGCTTTCTCATTACCAGGGATTCCTTCATGACCAGGTTCCCAGAGGAAAGATATTTTGATCCCTTTGTTCAGGAGTACAGATTTTATGTCCTGCACAAAGAGATGGAAAGTAGAATAGTCCATAATCGAGTGCAATGCACTCTTTGAGTCTGTGCATATAAGAAAGGATCCTTTGTCACATTTGACTTTGAGAAGAGCCATTTTGATGGCATATAGTTCTGCAATGCACACACTACACAAAGGGTTAAGCGTGGCTGTAACAGCACTGTGGTAGGTAGATGTTACAGCATATGCACATGCCGACTCAGATTTCGAACCATCTGTGTACACTGGGATGAAGTCTGGGTGGTGTCCTATGAAATTCCGAAACTGATATTGGTACTCAGCAGCAGTCATCAAGGCCTTCATATATTTGGTGTTCAAGAGAGTGACCTCAGTCTGTATACACCTTCACGTGTGCTGTAGCCAAAAGCATGCACCTAAGGTAGCCGAACACTGAATTCCTCCATCAGATCGTGTAAGCGTATGCTGAGTGGTCTTGTCACTTTTTTACGTCTATTAAAGAATGCAGGGCTGAAAAAATATATTAAAAGCATTGAGCATCATTTGTACTTGTCTCATCGTACTGCTTAATATGGATGACCTGCAGAATATAGCCAGGTCATCCACAAAAAATAAGCCCATGACTGGTTGTTTGATACAATTTTCTATGCTGTAAATAGCAATGGTGAAGAGTGTGACACTCAGTATCTAACCTTGTGGAACCCCAAATTTCTAAGTAAACAGATTCAATAGCATTGTGCCAATTCATGTGAGCACCATTATAAATTTAACAGTTACCTTAAGAGAGTTCAACCTATATATGATGATTAACTCACATTCAAGAAATAAACAGGATAAGCTCTCCAGGAAATCTTTTGTTTCATGGCTTACTGATCTGGAATTCTCATCACAATTAATGTAATGATCTTGGATGTGGGTAATGAATTCCTGAAGTACTGAATTTGTGCTTGGAAGATATTGACGAACACTGGATAGACGACTAAGATCTTTCTGGAAGGTTGATCTCAGTCTCCACCATTCTTTTCCATTGCTATAGTGTCAATAAATAAAAAAAATGTTGCAAAAAATTATTCAACTGTAGAATAAGTGGTTACAAATAAGTTTTAATCTATCTGTACTTTTATAAAAATGCATGCTTTTTAAGTAGTAATTTCGAATTTAACAAATCAAACAAAAGTAATCAACAGTTTCATAATGTCTCATTTTGTTTTAACACTTACCAAAGCAAATAGTACAATAACAAAATTTTTATATTGTTACAAACCCAAGTGATAATAATACTATTGAAAAGCTTTTAAAGCTAAAGAATGAAAAGATTATGATTGATCTCACGTGGGAAGCAATCCTCCACATTTATAAACTGCTGGCCTGTCTAAACGGTATTTTTCAAGTGCAAGGTGAGATCGACGACATGGATAGCGGCCTTCGATACGAAATAGATGTTCCACATCAACAGGATCAAAGAGCCAAAGGAGATTAACACCAGGGACGACCTCCTCCCTCACAACTGGTCCAAATTCCTTAAATTTCAGCAAGCCATTATGATGAAGGCGATCCCAGCGGTATTTACCTAATGAGGAAAATTATGGTTGAAGTTTTCAAAATATATGAATGCAACACTTTTACAATGGCTAATCCAACAATGTTCATGGTGAAAACATATGTAGATAATCAGGTACTGAAATTTCTATATCACTTCTATTTGTTATAGCTTTATTAGTCAAATGGATAAAGAATATCAAATACATATTCACTTATCAATTTACTAAAAGGCACTTTTAAGAATCACTAAAAGAAAATTTAATGAAATGTTCTTTCATCCTACATATGCTCGTGCAGTGTTTTTCAAAATTGTCTCCAGTCATTCAAAGCTGTGAATTGTTAAAAATAAATGTTAATGTAGGAGATACAATTTATTATATAAGTTTGCTATAAATAATTTGTTTATTTTCTGAGCTTTAAGTCCACCCAACAGGGTCAATTACAGGGTGTATCATGTGTTTCTCGAGCAATATCAAATTGAAAACTAGTGTTCGTAATCCGTCCGGGGTTACTCCATGATCGGGAAGTGACTAAGATCACTAAGTACCCATTCAAACAAAAATAGTGGTATCACATTTACGACAGGTAATACTATTATTTTTTTAAATCAATGCTAAGATAATAACTTACCTATGAAGGGAAGATACTGCCATAACGTCCCGATAACTGGAAGAGACCTAGGACCCGGTATCTCTTCGAAGGGCTTCTCTTTAAGTAAATTGTTAACTCCTCTAACAGATGGCAACTTGGTGCATTTATGCATGCCTAAATAAGGACCGCATGCCGGTAGCAACGTACGATTACAAAAGGCCAAATATTGATACATGATTTTCACTTTCTTGCTATCATTAAAACTCTGTCATAAAAAGTCTTTAACGTCGCTAGCAATTTAAAAAAACAAGAGGTTTCAAATTTACGAAATGTCAATACAAAATCAAGCTGTAGAGGTAGATAGCTCCACCTGACTCAAATAAATTTTAGATATGAAACTCCACATATAATTCATACCATAAATATAAAATATCCGAAGAAATAAATACTTGTAAGGAATGAGAAAATGCCACACAAATACTTTATGAGGACTTCATTTTCTACTGCGCGCGTCAAGAAAGTCGCCAGCATCAGGTGTGTACAGGTGAAAAACAAATGACAAACTAATCCATGGTGCACGCTGGGATTCAGGGTCGCAGTTCAAGATCTCATTAATTGGTTTTATTAGGAATTTAGGTAAACTACTTATAATATATAGATAAATAAATAACATAAAGATATATAAAACCTGAATTTTAAGCTAAAGAAGAGAATGCTGTGCTTTCCAAATAGGCTATATTCATCGGAGTAACCCGTGATTTGAAATTTAAATACGATTTCCAGATCTTGAATTATTCATTCGTGGTGTATGGAAAAGTGGAATAATGAATTTTTATTTAAGGTAAATGTCCTCTGTTCACTCAAGAAGTGATTTCGTCGCAAGATCCAAGCTCTTCCACTTCTCGAAGCAGATTAAACGACAAGCATCCCATCCGCTTGTGCTGTTTTTGCTATGAAATTATTGGAAGAATTTATAAATGTTTACATGAAGAACCGTCTCTTACCTTCTTCAAGTAATCCTTTTTTGTGGCCGTAAGTACTGTTATATATTTTTACTTTCTGTCAATCCCCAAATAAATCAAATCCCGTGAAGTTCTTGTGGAATTCATGACGACGCTTAAGTCGATAAAATTGCTTCAAGCCTCAAACAAAAGGTTTATAATAATGCAGATTTATTTTTATGGATGAACGCTTCATTTAGTGCTATTGAAATTATACGGAAAGAGATAGAATTGATGGATGTTAGCATTACGTGTAGCAGTTTATATATTAGATTACCAGTTGAAATGTATGGTATAGGTATGTGTGTATGGATATTTTGAGGGGAAAATGGGCAATTACTTTAGATTTATTCATTTAAGTAGGACATCAGAAAGGGTAACGAATGGCGTTTGTTATGAATTAATTCAGGCAATCGCCAACACTTATTACGCCTTCCCTATTTTGAACTTCCAACAGCATATTTTCCTAATTCTGACTCTAAAATAGTTCTGTGATAATGATTTTGCGTGTTCACTGGTTCATTACCACAGTAGAGATTAAATTAACCCTTTAGTCTCACGTGTATGGTATGACCCTCGTGCAAAAGAAATATCTACGCGCCAAAAGCTATCAACGGGAGCCTCTTTTGCGCCATCTACAGGGAAAATATGCCACTATCAGAAAGTTCAGTTCAAATGGTTAGTTTGTCATTTCGTGTAATATCGCTTGCAAGTAGACTCTTTGTGTAAATCGAATTTCTGTAGTTAATTATAGGCAACCATAGGGAATATTTATTCAATAAATGACAAAGTATTCAAATGCCGTGTGAATTGAAAGTGAAACTTCGTCTGATGAAAACGAATAGATATTTGTAATGATCCATGCGCACCAGCTGGAAAATAATACTGTTTCAGAATATGTTCTAATATTTAAAAATTTTAAACATCTTATTGGTACAATGTCTTATAATAATCATAACTAAATAATTTGACGTTTATTATAGGCTGCAATTAGTGGTGACTATTGAGCATATATACCGACCTTAGTTACCCTACTAATCTTAGTTTCAACTAACTAAATGTTGAAACATATTTTTGGAGGCTTTTCCCGAACCTTCCTTCTTCTCTTCCATTCCCATACTTCTATACCTTTCCCCCTGTCTGAAGAGCCTGATAGCGCTGACCTGACTTCAAACCACACGTTGAACTAGTTGAGTGTAAAGGATTGGCAGAGGGAATCTAATCTCAGAAAACATTGTAGACATCATTTTGTTTCCAGAGAATTATTTCTGTAACATTTTTGGTGAAATTACATTTTTCCATTTTCAAAATTTATATTATATAATATTCACAATCTTTCGTTCACGGATTCACTCACACGCAATATATACGTCGCACCCTTACTAGAATATCCCGTTGTCCCGCCCCTGCCCAATGCCAATGTCAAAGGCCAGCGGCATAGTTCTCCCCACTCCATTTCACCCCACAAACTATCTTCACCGGCCTCACAACACTCCATCGCCAAATCCTATTCTAAGTTTCTATTTATTTTTATATTGTGCACACTATATTAATAAATTAAATTCCACATTGTATGCTGATTTTAATAGAAAACGAAAATAATTGTTGATCGTGAGTCATCCTATTTATAAACCAGTCAAATTAAAATTCAGTGTTAATCTTAGACTTTTACTACGATGATATCAGCGTCTTTTCAATATTTTATTTTTTCAGAATCAGAATTGGAAATCATTTTCATATCTTCCTTTGTTATAGGCCCTTCATCCGCTCTGTTCTGTAGATCCAGTCTCACGGCACCCCCACAATGCCTCGTTGTCTACGAAATAGTGCTGTTATTTTGGCATTGTGAAATTCTCCTAGACACCAATTCATATGTAAAAAATGAAGTTATCTAGCTTTCTGGATTAAGAGTGAGAAAAAATGGGACGTCTATGGGCATTTTAATTAAATGTAGTAAATTTGTGTGGGGGGAAATTTTAGTCACAGTTGGATGTTCTGCTTTTTATAAATTGTCATCAAATTCCAACACTACGATGCACCCCATTTATCGGTAGATACGTACTGTACATGTGTATTATTGAAAAGCGAAATGGTTGACGGTAAGTCATGGGGAGTATAAACTTGATCTGAGGAATTGTATCTCAAATGGAGGCCGTTAGCTGTCACTTATCTGATGAGATCGTGACATCAAAATATGTTGACATCTTTTCATATAATTTAAAGATGAAAGGTACTACTATGTATATACTCTGTGGTATTAATCTAACTATTGCGTTTTTGTATTTGTGTTTAAATTATGCTCGTCTGAAAATGTTAATTGGACTATGAACAATTTATTGCCTTTAAACAATTGGTCATGAAGATTCGTTTCCAATGCAAGACAGGATAAATTTAATCAAGGTGAAGAATTGTAAAAGAAATGGAGAAGTATACCACGATTGCTCCAATGAACGCGATTCAGACGAATTCAGTATTTTTTATAAAAGTATCCTCTATTTGTGTGAGGTATAACTCAGTTTGACTCTTATAAGAACCAGCAAAAGATATAATCTTTTTGTGGGGATATTACCCCTCTGGGTACTATAGGCAAAAATGCATAGAACGACTCAAAGCAATCACATTATGAAAGATCGTAAAGAAGGTTCATTTGAAAAAGGAGTTTATAGATATACCACTATAATCCGTATAAGATATCTGGTAGCATTCATGCAAAGATAACGATGTTTAATGCACGGAAGGAAGGAAGTAAAAAAAAGTCGAACCCAACAAGCTAAGGCTATGAGGCCCTCTACGAGAAGTTATGGAACTAATAAGTCATATGACAAGGGTGTAAAACGATGATTAATTTGAAAGACGCTATGACGAAATAAAAATGGGATAACCGAAACATTATTAAAGATATGAATAATATGAAAGAAGAAAATTTAAATAAAAAGGGTTGCATAGAAGTTGCGAATCGGATTTTCTGGTGGTAGAAATATCGCGAAGTAATGAAGAGTGAGGAAAAACATGGAGCCTCGAGCGGAAAAGAAATCATCGAGCATTTCAAAATTCAAAGGAGACGCTTAATTTGCAATGATGGAGGGTAAATGCGAAGTAGCAGATTGTCCAAGGACTTCATAAAAATTTAACGGTGACGTTCTCAAAGATAACGTGTACCAAATGAAGGTAGGAGCTTCGCGCCCTATGTATCTCATGCATCTAAAATACCTACCAAATTAGGCATATAATTATGGAAAGTACAGGAAGGTAAATTGAGGATACATAGGTAAATCAATTGTGATTATTTGAGGATAAAGGAACAAGTGAGATCCTTCTCTAAGGATAATGGCAGAAAAATTATGCATTGCAACCATCAATAAGACTTTATTGTGCCGCCTATGCACTTGGAGAAGGCTCTTGATCACTGTGGTGTTCTAATTAAACCTTGTGTTGGGTGAAACTGAACGGATGTGGTTCAGACAGATCTTCATGGAAATCAGAACTCGTGAGATTGATATGTCTGTGAATAAGTAATCCTAAGGGTAAATATGACTTAATCATGGCGAGTTCAATTGTACGAGAGCGTACATTTTTTGGCCGATGCATAAATTTTATACGAACACAAAAATGCAACCAATGTATTATTCCAAAATTATCATGTATAATGATAAATATTTTCATTCATGGGATAAACACGAATGCCCTCACCATTACGTGAAATAACTCAAATAAGTGGAATTCGAACCAGCTAAAAATTGCTTATAAGGCGGAAGCTTTGCGTTACAGCCGCCGAAGTAGATAGATTAATGAATCTTAAAAGCCATTGCCTATTCTAATCATTCCACCAAGCTTTACCCTTCGCAATCGAATGGCTTCTGGTATACAAATTCTCGGCGTAAGCTCCCGCTACTAGGTTTTCTCAAAATGCAGAAGCTTTTATCCAAAAATAGACTATCCATCCAGAACCCCATATCTATTTTCATCATAGCTTTGTTTTAGCTTCTCGACATGCATAGCATGCCTAGGATGCATACATACTTAAGCATACATACCTCAGATGCATAACTGAATCACCGCTGATGTCCCACTCACCGAAAGAACTTAATCGTTTAAATTTTGTCAGCTGGCAGAACCGTGCCTGAGTTCTTCATTGAGGACGCCTGTTTTTTTTGAGACGCGACGGACCCTAGCTGTTGTGTTGTCGGAGCAAAATTAGAGAAGGTGGGGCTACATAATATCATTGCCAACGTGGTCAAGGCTGTATCGTAGGTTTGGTGGGAATGAAAAGAGGCTTGGAAATGTCAATGTTTAGCTATTCATTCAAAGACCCTGATTTCCCGTTAATTTTTAACCTTCATCATATAAGGGAAGTTTTCTGCCGACCAATTATAACACCTCACATTTTCCTGATAGTAAGAAATGAATTTTAGGGCAACTTTCTACTCTGTAAAAATTTTTATAACTATTCGGAATTAAAATGTTTCACCAAATGGAAAATTGTTTGTGTTTTAATTTATTAATATTCCTCGCATTAAACTTGCCTGTTTAAAACCATTATGCGTTCGCATTTTTCGTCCCATTGACCAATTGTATGCCATATTCTTAACAGTCATTTCTTCCCGAGTCATGTTAACCACTCGGTGAATTTCGCTGTGATTTAATAGGAGCTCATTTGGAGCAGAGCCACCATTTATGGAAGCATCTTCCAATTAGAGCATTTTATCGTAGGCATGTTTCTGATATGATTTAAGAACCATGTTTTCGCCTTTTAGACATTTTGGCAGGAATTATTTTTATTTAAATAATCTTGTTGCACTTGCAATTCTCATTCAATCCTATTTTATCACAAATTTATTTTTCACGTGAACTCCACAAATTTCTCCGAAACGTTTCCTGATCGCAGCAGATATTTTTTTCGGATTGTGTTTTCTTGTTCGATAATATTTTATTTTATAAATAAGCTAAAATAAATAAAGGAGTTAAGCAAGGGTGTAACCTCCCACCAGGGTTGTTCAACATATGTCTAGAAGAAGCATTAAAGGAAATATAGAGAAGGGCATTAAAGTGGATGGAGAAGAAATTAACAATCTGCGTTTTGCGGACGACATAGCAGCCATAGCAAAGAAAAGTGAAGATCAACCTACTACCTTGAACACGATGGAACAAGTACTGAATAATTACAACATGAGGAAGACTAAAATATTAGTATACGGAAGAGACTAGCTGAGTGCAGACGTCGAGATGCAAGGAAAGAAGTTAAATCAAGAGGAATCCTTTACCTACCTGGGAAGCAGGATTACATGAGATGGAAGAAGTTCTATGGATATAAAGAGAAGATTAGCTCAGGTAGAAGAGGTAAGAAGGTATCCATGACGAAGAGGGAACTACTATGCTCAAGGAAGATATCACTCCAAACAAGGAAGCGATTTGTGAAACATTCGTATGGAATATGGCACTCTATGGATCAGAGATATGGACCATTTGAAAAACAGACCAAAGAAGAATAGAATCTTGCGAAACATGGTGCTGGGAGAGAATGATGAAAATTAAGTGGACGGACAGAGTTAAGAATGAGGAAATGTACAGAGGAAGCTAAGTCAATGTGGAGTACTATAAAGGAAAGAAGAATAAGGTGGATAGGACACACCCTGATACATAATGGGTTCCTGATTAATATAATAGAAAGAAAAATAGAGGGGAAGGCCCCGAGGGGAAGATTGAGAGACAAAAATAAAGGGAAAATTATGAGAGACGTTAGAAAGAAGAACTACCAAGGGGAAAAGAGCTAGAACTAAATAGGAAAGGATGGTGGGCTGCAATCTTCGGAATGAAGTACTGATGACGATGAATATTTTATTCCTCTGCTTCTTCCAAATATTACGGCCTTTATACGGATATTACATTTACGGATATCACCTTGGACAGTGAATAATTTTAATGTAAGCATAGTCGGTTCTCGTGTTTTACATGCGTAATAAGCATTTTCGTGGATGCGTGTTTCTCTTCTCCTTGCAACCAGCATCGCTGGGAGCGAAATATTTTGTTACTGTCGCTCCGCTCTCATTAATATTCTCGGAGTTTGTCTGCTCAATATAACGGTCGTCGTTGCTGTTGTGGTAGGTCATTGTTCACGCAACGTCGTCGTAATTAGAGACTCTTCATTCCTTTGGAAAAAGTGTTCCCACGTGTGGCGGTTTCTACCTTCAGGATTGCATTGTATTGGCCGTTTTTCCATCTATATCGTCTCCCAAAACATTTGTGGGGTATAGGATTCTTTTCTTATTGTTCTTATGTCGGTTTTATTATATTTTTCGTGTTATTTTAAAAATAAGAATATCAGGAAAGTATTTCAACCCTTTCTCGAGTAGTCTGATAATACTGCTGCTAAACCATAATCTTCATTTATCATCATATGGTTTTGGACCACACAATAGATATCGTCAAAATATAACAGCACAAGCATAGATATTCACATTAGTTTCACATTTATAAAATCAAATCACTTGTGCCAGCTAGTAAATATTCGTTGATATTGTAAAATGATTTAATTGATAACCAATACAATTATTTGTTTTTAAATTGTGAGCATTAACTGTAAATTCTGTTACTGGTAGTGCGTTGAATAATTTAATGCCCATGCATTTCGTAGATTGTTGGGTTTTGGTTAATCGAGAGTATGAAGTATCTAATTTAAATCTTGGTCTCGTTTCATAATCATGAATATTTGGCCTTAACAGGAGGTTAGGGACATTTTCTTTTACATTAAGTGAAACCATGAATGTATACAGGCTGTGCAAGTTCATAATACAGTTATTAATAAATGGTGGTTTGTAGTGATCCCGGGAAGTTACATAACATATTTTTCTGATGGCCTTCTTTTGTGAAAGGAAGATAGATTTTACGCCAGGGGAATCTCCCCAAAGTTTCACGCCATATAACAAATGACAATTTAATAAAGCATAATATCCATTGACAAGAAGTGCTCGTGGTAGTAAAGTTTTCAATTTCCTTAAAAGGTACATGACACGGTCGTGCGACTTAAAATAAATTGTGAATTATGGAAATGCAGTTTCTTTTGATTTTTTCCTAGGAATTCCCGAAATTTCACCGTTTCAAAAAATGTCGTGTGCCCTGGACCATTGTTTGTCCTGCGATGGCTGAGTTCCTTTGTTTGTTTGCCGTATGTTTTACACCACCCTCTTTCGTTTTGGTTTTGAACTTCAGCTGCCCCAAAGAACTATCCGGTGTTGCTCTTCTCCGCAACTTAAGGGTCTTGGTCTTTACCTAAGGAGGATAGATGGTAACCTAAGTTGGATCAGGTAGAAAACTTTATGACATGATAATTAATTAAAAAACTAAAAAAAGGATTGGTATTCATAGAATACTTACCATCCTACAGAAGTTCCCTCTGCAAAACGGGGGCCAATGCTTGGCCTAGGAAATTTCTCACGACAATATTTATGAGAAAATTACCAAAAGATAGTTTTAACGTATCCTTCTACAAGTCACACCTTTAAAAAAATTATCTCCTCCACGTACACTGTACCGAAATTAGAAAAAAAGTAAAGTGTCACATTTATTTTTTGAATGTCAAGAGACTATAGTAATAATACATTTATTTGTCCAATGTACATAAAATACGTTAAAAATATGACACATTATAAAAATGAACATAGTAAAACATCAAATTTATAAAAACAATCATAATAACAGTTTTGTCACAAAAATATTCATCAATAGAGTAATATAATTTATCTTGAAGGAATTTTTGAACCTTGGATTTGAATAAATTGTCAGACCAAAATTTTTTCAGGCTAGCTGGTAACTTATTGTATATTCTAATGCCCATTTCCCATTGGGCTTAACTTAGTAGTTTTTGTTCTCACAGAACAGATTGGTGGGGGTTACATAAGTTTCTTGTATTGTGTTAATGAAAGTCAGAGTTTACATCAAATATTTCTAAATTTTACCTTACAAACATTACACTAAACGGAAGGTATACAAGGTAAAAAAAAGAGAATTTCAAGGGATTCAAAAGTAGGTCCTGAGGGGGCACAATAAGATTCATGAGCAATTGTTCTTATGACACTTATTGAATTTTTAATTTTTTTAAATGTGGCGATGAGCTTCAGGAAATAATGTTGTAAGACATATGAGAAAAAAATACAATGATACAAAATTCACTGAGGAGGCCGTCACTTTGTGGAACTCAATAATGGCACAAAATATGTAGGTTTTTGCTTTTTTTTATTTCCACAGAATTATGTGTAAATAAAACAATGAAAAAACCTACATATTTCATGCCACCATGGTATAAAGTCAAAAGGACATTTAAACTTACTGTCACTAAGATATCTGATAAGATAACATGTGGAGCTACATCGGAAAGACGAAGAGAAAAAATAAAGACCGAATCAAGGAGCGTCAAGCCTGTTTCGAAAACAGAAATATGTCTCTCCACTTTGCAGAACACTTGATAGGAGACGAGCATATTATTGATTTTACACCAGTTATTCTGCATTTTGAAAATAAGGGATCAATACATAACAATCTAGAACATTAGAGATTATAAACTTCAGTTCCGCTATATCATACTCCAGAACAATTCTTGTGACTTTGCAAAATTTGTGCTGTAGCTGGAAAGTTGTCAGCGAATGTTTGTCTTATCCCATTTCCGGCATTTCAGTCGACCCCTTCGTCTGCTCCAACCGTTCCGTTCATCTCTCAGCTCCTGATCTCCTCAATTCACAGGCCCCTACCCTACCTCCAACATTAGTTTATATATACCCGGTGTTGGCTGTTGTTCTTCACCCGATAGACCAGACGATGGTGATCATCGCCGAAACCGGTCGTGTTTTGTAAAAATTTTTATCTTTTGTGTAAATATAAAAGTTATTTAAAAAACCATCACTCTTGAAGTACTATACCTGAAAAAGTGCATTTATGAAATACCGTAGGATTATTAGCATTTGATTTATAGGGGATATTGGATTATTTCTGTTGCTTTGTCTTTCTAGTTCATTTTGAGTGCTTACCGTTAATTAAACCACAGCATTCTTGGCCAAAGAAACGTACTTTAAAATATTTGTCGCCGTATGCGTCTAACTTACATGTTCTAACGACTGTGTGGCGGGCTCTCGCGTTAAAATAATCTAGAATAGCTTCTATTTCACCGTCATAAAATACAACGAAGTCCGCCATATTAGTTAATTTTCGATTTGATCGCCGGAAGACAAGAATCAACTTGATCAGCGATTTGATCCCCGATTATCGCTGATTGCTTTTGGTGAAACAAAATCAACGAATTCGTCGATCAAATCAAGGGATGATCGGCGATCAAGCTTTGTTTGTCGTTGGTGAAACCGGGTCTAAGAGTATAGATACCCAAACTTGACTTGTATATTTACCTGAAGATGATGTTAAATGGCGAAACCTGGTGGCGTTAAGAGAAACTTTGTTTGTGGACACGACTTGATGCTCGCATATATGCTTGTATAATCAGCGGGTCTTTAGGTGTTGACTTTATTCTCGTGGTTATAATTCTGTCTTCTTAGCACTTTACTCTTGTAACTAATCTGCTGGCCTATTCTGTAACCATCACTCCGCTTCTTCCATTTTTCTATCCTGAATAGCAAAGAGTGCAATAATTTTCTTCTTTCACTTCTCGTCTCGTCACATAGACACCAATTATCCTTTTGAAAAAAATCGCATTTATAGCTTTATCTTCTAGGACTGCTATACTTCTTGTAAAATTGCGATTAATTTATTGGGTTTTGAGAAAAAATTCCAAAAATCAGTAATTTCGTCATTTTTTCGGCTTAAAATCGAATATCTCGGAAAGGAAGCATTTTTAGAAAATTTGTCTCTACACAAAACGTGTTTATTTGATATGTTACGCCTTAAAAAATGATCCTGAATCGATTCCATGTATTAACTTAATTACAATTTTTTGTTAATTAGAATTTACGCCCCAAACGGAAAAATAAAAAGCTGAAAAATATCGTTATATTCGGAAAGTATAAGGAATAGAATATATAAGTTTTCGTGCTCTAGAAATGGACTGGTCGGTTCAGGCTCTGATTACGGGGGGAAAACCGCTCGCCTACATGGGTCATAGTAACGCGCAAGCCCTTCCACCAAGTCAAGGTCGTAGTCCTTGGGGAGGGGAAAACCAAATAACATGTATTTTAGGACTGACATAAGCACGATAGTCACTTATTGTTGCGTGCGGTTCAGCGACCTTCATCCATCTGTTCCCTTGGTGTTTCACTAAATTCGTGATATTATCTTCACACTGATCATTACCATCGAAATATTTAGAAGAGGCCACGCGAGGGAGTCGTGCGTTGCTGTCCCGTTTCCCATTTCCAACGAGACGATCACGAGGGAGGAAGGATCCTCATTTCGAGAAGTCCCGAAATTCTTGAGCAGTTCGAGAAGGCGCGGGGTGGAAAAATCCCGAATGTGCTTGTAAATCCCCAAGAAAACATCGTCACGGCTCTTTTCACTACCTCCGACATTAAAAACAATTGACCCTTCTTGCCGGCATCGCGAGAGTGACGCGGAATTCTAATGATGGTCTTTAACGATTGGAGCGCGTCCTTAGAGCAGAGAGTTCCCATTTTCTCATTCGCTAGTCCGTACAGAGGGGCGAAGTGGACGACTGGATGGCCGTTTTAGAGTGGGGAAGGTACGTATACTACGATAACAGAGAGATAGAGGCTTACGGGAGGGGGTGAATCCCTGTTTTGCGAGCGTGGGCACCGGGGAGGAGGAGGAAGAAGATAAGGGGATTGAGAGGAGGGAAAGCTAAAGGGTTGGTATCCTCTCCTTATTACACTATCTCAAGGTAAACAAACAGAAAATATAGATCCATGCCCTTGTACGCTCTACTCGATTCGCAATATTGTCGCCAGGCGGTAAGTTAGAGAACTTTATCTTTGTATTAGTGCCAGCTGGGATCATCCTCAACGCACTGGTGAATCATCCCTCGAACAGTCTTCACCCTAGCTGCTTTCTCCATGCTGTTCAATCCTGTGCAGGCTCCATCAACTCTTCCTCAGAGCTACCCATTATTAATTCCGTAATCTCATCCCCATTATTCCTTTCCACCTTTATCCTTCAATTTTCTCTACATTGTTCTTTTCAGCAAACTTTCATTCCTTGTACTACGTCCTATCCAGACGGATTTCCTCCTTCCTATGGCTCTAATGATGCTTTTTATTTAATTTATTCTCTTCAATACTCCTTTTAATGTTTTACTTTTGCTGTTCATGTGATAATTTCCATTCTTAGCCGTAGCCACATTTCAAATCCTTCTACGATACTTATAGTTTATTCGCTGCGTATGCCGCCTTCTCTCCGCTTTCTTTTTCAGGAATCAGAAAATTCGATTAAAAGTATTTCGCTATGTTTAGTTTTATCTCGTTAATGGAATCGATACAGAAATTTCACAAGCCATTTGTAGTTAACAGAATTAGTTACATCCGGAATTCCGGAATTTTGTATACTTACGATGAAACTAATTTATTGGTAAACTCACCTTATTTTATCGGATCTGTGTTTGGGAAGTGCATTGCAAATGATTTGTCTAGTTCTTTCTTCACTAGTGAAAATATTATGAAATATTAAATGCATAAATGAAGTTTTGTTAAGCTTAAAATAATTTTTACATTTCTATGTTAATATATCTACCATTTTTGATGAATACCCCTGTCAAAAATCACCTATTTTAACATATGGCAGGGGTTGTTCCTGTCGAAATATTGTGACAAAGAAATTTTTATTCTACTACTAATACAACACGCCAAGTAAAACTTGCGAAAGGTAAATTGAAAATTACGAGCTCATCTGATAAACAATTTTCTCTAAATTAGAATAGTAGAATTTTCCCTTTGACAATTATGGAGAAGTGAATCAAGTTTCTGTTTTGTAAGGAGTAGCTTAAAGGCATTTACAGTCGGAAAGAGAGCAAAGGTTCATGACGACTGCATTATGGAGATAACTCTAATTCCTTGGCTCCTTATCATCTGAAAGCAAGGACAAAAAAGTGAAATGCTGGAATATCAAAAGAAAACATAGCCAGTAACGTTTTTCTTTCTTGCTTCTCAAAATGTTTTCTTCCACGTACGGAATGGGACCATAGCTTCATGTATTTCAATGCTTCAAAATTGTCTTATTTTTTTATGCTCTTTTCATTGTCGGCACATTGATTATCTATGTTTTTCTTTGGCGGAAGTAGTAAGTAATCTTGTTTTTATTTCCATTGCAAGACTGAAATTACCTCCTTTCCTTAAAATAATTTTTTACGCAGTTGGATTATCCATATCTCCAAATTATTATGGGAAGCTCATCATTGACTGTAACTGGTCTAAATATGTTTCTTGAGGACGTTCATTTTTCATTCATCAGGTCATTGATGCACCTGATGATGATGCCATAGCATTGAAAATCGGGAGTGTGCTTTTTTATATTTTGACCATCCAGTGGATTGTATAAGTCATTTTTAAGCTATTAAAATGGAATTCCACAAAGTGAAGCCTGAACTCATCTCGCATATACGTCCATTTGTATTACTAATTAAGTAGGTGGCATGAAGGTGAAGTCTGAAATTCATGGCGGTTAAGTCAGCAAGCCGAATCATGTACTTTTCGTTGGTATCCAAAGAAAGAATGATTAGTTAGCAGCAGAGGTGCTTTAAATGTATTTCACAAGGACCAGACAAGAATTTTTATCAAAATTGAAGCTTATTAAATCAACTTTGACGATGTTGCCTCAGAAAAAATATTCTGTTAATTCCTTTTTTTTACAAGTATTTAAATAATAATGGATACCTTCTATTTTACACTTACCTAAATAAAAATTGATACTATAGGATGGCATTAACCGAAATAATTTTCAGGTTAGGGCTATTTTACTAGTACAGAATACTTCAAAGGAAAACATTTATGTTAAATGATGAATCCTATTGAATGTTTTACACCAAATATGGACTACCCGAATAAAGAGAATGTCTTTCTTTTTGAGGTAATGCATTTCTTACTGGTTGCCTAATAGCCAGAGGCCACTCACTTAAAAGAGTCAGATAACATACGAGATAGTCATCCTAAATTTTCTCCGTTTCCGATTTTCAACCTGCAACACGTTCATGTGCAGACGTGCTTTTAAAGTTGGGTGCGCTTGGATCGTTTTGCGTTGCCGAAGACGCTCGCTAATCGGCGGAAGAAGAAACACTGATCCACAACTTTGACCCCATCTGTAGCCATAAACGAAAACCTCTTTATCGTCATCGAATCACTGCGAAATCCCGCGTTCTGTGGCGCTCTTTAGGCCGCTTTAAGACTTTCGCGCGCACGTTACCAACGTACAAAAAGACAACAGAATTTTGGCACACCTCTAATTCAATTTTTTTATATAAAGTACTTTGTGAATAGATTCGTTGCGGGGGCCATGGGCCCCGATGGAGTGTAAATACAAAAGGAAAACAAGACTATTTGATCTAGCCTCTATAGATTACTTTCAAGGACATCTATATCTCGAGATTGGAGTCACTACTAAAACCGCGACGTTGCGGATTTATGGCGACTATTCCCGCGCTTACTCTCGGATTTTGCGTTGAGCTGAGATAGCAGTGTAGATTGATCGAAGCAGAAGGCCCTTATCCTTATTTCAGGGGGCGGGGTAAGTCGTTCCTTCCCTTCCCCTCGATTATGACGTTAACAAACACTGGCAACGTCCCCGTTGTACTTACACTACTCCTCAAGTGAAATCCAAAGTTTAAATGCCATGGGATTTTTATATGCGTTTTAAAAATTTTAGCATCCAATCTTCGAGAGGCATTAGAATGCTTCTTTGCCCGTCGCGAGTGGTTCTACTGTAGTCTCTCTAGTCAGAATTGACTCTTTTGAATTATTTAGGCACCAGATATATGCGAAGTCTCTCTTAAGGTCGCAGAACTTTTTACAAACATTTCAAATAAATAGAAGAAACTACTCTACAAGTTCTTAATAATATTATCAGCTTCTCTATCCAACTCTATCCAAAAGATTCATGATTGCAATGTTTTATGGCATTCTTATTTAATTTAATCATAGTAGCAGCATTTTGTTTGTAGGATGCTTCGACGGTTATGGTCATGTCGCACCTCTTCAAATCATAGAAAAAAAAACTTATTGGACTTGGGACTTATCGGAAGAAATACTTACTGGGCTTGACACTTTTGGGTTAGCTGGAGAGCTCTCTACCCCCAGGATAACTCGGCCAGAAATTTAATCTTTCTCTGATTCTGCATGTAATTTCACCCGGCCGAATTATTAAAACTCGCAATTTTCTTTTCCATTAAAACATTTTTTGACTCGACCAAAGGTTCTATGCGTCGAGAATCTGATTGGCGCAGAATAGGCGCCGCCGAACTTGGTGGTTCTTGCGTAGAAGTGTGTTTTTCATGGAGGAGTTCATTGTCTAAAAACTCTTCCGACGCGGAGGGAAGGAAGGCGACTACTGAGTGGGCCCAAGGAGCCCGTCGTTTCCAACACTCAAATTAGGATAGCCTGTATCATCACTTGCCTCCTCTGCTTGTGTGTGTTTCCTCGTGCGTCTACCTTGTGCCTTGTGCTTTCTCCGTCGTTTATTATTCAAGCTACCCTCCGTTGCAATTTTCCTCCGCTCAAAAAGTCCGCGCGCTCTCTCACTCTCAAGGGTTTTACTAGTAATTTGGCAGCTCTGCCTTCCCGCCCTCCTCTCCCTATACCAACCCCTTTCCATTCGCCTCTCTTCCACTTCCTCTCTATAACGTCACGTTACTCTTAAGGGAGTGCCAATACCTTTTTCAATACCTATAGCTACGCAGAAATTGCGAATCGAAAAAACCGTAGTGGTCTCCAAATAAATTTGGCGTGGAAAAGAAAGTGTTTTAACACGAAATAATTTTGACATGCCTTTTCGGTGAGAATTTCACACCTCTTACTATTGATTCGACTAGAGAGATGTAATTCATCAAAAACCACTTCCAATAAATCATGCGATGTTCTAACGCATTTTATCATCACCTATTCTTGTCCTCGATTACCGAATTCATTGGCCAGCCTCTCTGATTTCAAAATGATCACGTCTCTAACCTTTTGCTCCTGTTCTTTCCTCCTTAATTGAAGTATTTTGAAACTACAGCTCCGTAAGTGTAAGCTAGAATAAAAACGTTCAATTTCTCCCTCGGCATTCTTCAAGTTTTAGTTGCTCAAATCTTTTTGTTCACCTTTCTTCAATTCTACACTTGTCTTGCCTCCGATCTGAAACCTGATCGGAGGTACCTTTTATAATCCGTTGCCTTAATTCCCGTAATTGAATATACGGACAGTATCATTATATGTATTTGTATGTACCCCGTCTCTACAGTGTTCGGTACACTCAGACATTGCAAAATGTCCTGCATAATGGGGTCTCGACTTTATAAAGCATTCACTTGGAACAAAGGCAGCTCCATAGATGGCGCTTGTAGACGCTAAGGAAAGCTACTCTAACGACGCTTTTCTACGTCAACAAAAGGCTGTGTTATGAAAGGAAATTATAGTCTGTGTCGTATATTTTGTCACTAAAGGAGTTTCCTGAGCTCCTTATCCAGGATCAGGTTTGAAACTGTTATCGGGCCACAAAACTAGGTGTTGCTTACCTTGCTTATAGCGCCGCGCTATAAATCTAAGTCGGTATCGACCAATAGGCAGAGTCTATCCTGCGAGTCTTTGGTTTCCTATCCCAAAAAAAACCTAAATTCACACAATTCCTTCACGTCTTTCACGTTTTCCTTAGGATTTCCAACGATTTCAATTTTTTGTGAGACTTTAAAGAACTTGCGTCTTTCATCCCCGACCAACATGTGACCTTCTTTGATACGCATTTCATCATTGCCGCATTCATAAATCACATCATATTTTAGCTCCTGGGACTTAAAATGGTCCCCGTCTCGGCTCATGACCACTATTACCCCTAAATCCAAAGGTCTACCAGTCGTTTTGAAGCCATTAACTCTTCTCTTACTTATTTGTTGATGGTGAGGTCACCTTTTTTGTATTATCTCTAGTTGTTCAAACCAATAAACCGCATTTTTATTCTGCTTATCTATTGCCGGAGAAATACTCATTCACTCTTTTCCCGTGCACCGCTTATCCTGCCTCTTCCATTTTTACCGTAAAAGCCGCTCAAGTACCCAATGACGGCAGCATGTAGTCGATTGAGTATTTCGCCATGCCACTCTACACAGGTATTCTTTCCCGTTTCAAATATCGAGCAAATCTGATATTGCCGCATTTATCTTCAGTTATGTACGGGGATTCTGATAATAATATCTTGTTTCCCTGTAAATCATTCGAGGCATCATAGAGCAACGATAGCGCAACGATGGATAGATAATGGAGCACCAGTGTTAAATAAATGCGCACATCTATGTGCTTATTGAACTGGTCTATGCACATTCTTATCCCACATCTATATGTAAATTTTAAATAGACAGTGATGTAACGAATCCTTGTTTTAAGTCATATTTTATTAAAACCCAGTCAATCAAATTCCCACTTAGCCATATTTTCCCCACAGGTAAAGGAGTTAGTTTTGCGTAAAAGTACGTTGATAATTTAGAAAGAGAAGAGCTCCCGTTTGGACTTTGCATATTGTGACGGCATTTGTAGGCGTTGTCTAACATTGTCCCGCATGGTGTGGATGATGTTCCACTATTTTATTTTGCATGCGGGTTTCTTCATTCTGAGTGCAATGTGTCTCTTAAAATTTACATTTGGGAGTGCTTGTGAATGTTTGGTGGTGGCTCACCCCCTGCCACACGCCCTTGCGGCGGCTTGCAGAGTAGTGCGTAAAAGTAGATGTATTTGTATCACTAATTTTCTGTATCCCTTTTCTTGCTTTCTACTCACACACCTGCTCACTAACACCATTTTCTCTGATCAACGCTTCACCTTGCAGGTATAAATCTGCTAGAGAAAGAGATGACAACACTTCACACCCAGATTTTGACCA
Source organism: Rhinocypha anisoptera (assembly GCA_011762765.2). Lineage (NCBI taxonomy): Eukaryota > Metazoa > Arthropoda > Insecta > Odonata > Chlorocyphidae > Rhinocypha > Rhinocypha anisoptera. The sequence continues at coordinate 36,915 of WURS02195492.1, forward strand.
AAATTATCTTCGAAACTCTTTTAATCAATTGTTTGGCAAACTACTTCCTGTAGTGTGTATTACTCTACATGTGGTCAATCGTTCTTTCAGCCGTTTATATTGAACATATTTTCAATTCCATGATTTCGCACTTTTTAAACGGAATAATTCTATAATAGAAGTCATAAGAAACTTGCACTCACCCTTCAAATTTTACTCGATATTGTATATGTTACAAGTCTTTCTATGTCATTTGATAAAGAATTCAATGTCCAATATTAACGGGGAAGCGGGGAAAGGGAAGTGAGAACTAGGATTAGGGAAATGTGAAGAGGCTGGGATACTGGAGAATAAATTTCTAACGTGGAATGAGACAAGGATATTTTAAGAGTCTTTAAGTGTTAATTCCTTTATTGAGGGTCAGTCACAAGGAATTTTTACGGAAAACGTGCTGAAGAAACTTGGTGCATGTAATTCTGAGACTAGCCAGCATGTGAAGGAACGGAATCGGTGAGTTTATGGCGGAAATTATTGGTCTTCAAGGGCAATTGGTTTTATGGATTTTGGCCACACAATATATTTTCTCATTGTTTCCTATGCAGAGTAATATCTTGGGTCTTCCATCTCTAACTGTATGTTGACGCCATCTGAAAACCTAAGCGTGCTTTCCCTTCTCCCGGCATCCTACGACCCCTTTTATCCTCTATTTGATCTCGTTTATTTCCCTCGTAATGCATAAATTTAAGGTCAATGACGCTAGTAATCATTCTTGTCTCACTCCTCTCTTTGTCCTCGTTTTTTCCGAGCTTTCATCGCATTGTATCCTCTGCTCTCTTTATAGAGATTATATTAATCTTCGGTCGATATAGTTCATTCCATTCATCTTAAGGAAAACGTAGCATTGTGTTCCAATCAACATTGTCACATGCTTTCTCCCAGAGTACCAATGCAATAGGCATTGATTGAAAGTCCTTTTATTTCTTCTCCAGTTATAGGTTGAGATTAAGGATGGCTTACCTTGTTCCTCTTCCTATTCTGTATCTAAATCGTTTCTCACTTATGAGTACATACTTGTACTGTTCCATTTTTCTCCCCCTTCCCCTTCATTTACTCTATACTTACACGCACGGTGTTAATAAACACAGCCGATAACAACTCTCTCCCTCTTTTCACCGCCCCATCAGATTCTCCAGTCGCTACCAATACTTGCGCAGATGGAGTAATGAACAGAATTGGAATAAAATGTTTATCCTGTGTTTTGTACTGAGTACTTGATAGTTTTGGCAACTCTAACCTGCCGAATGCCTTCTTCATATTCACAAAGTGACCAAAAAATCCTGACTATGCTCCATATTCTGTCATTCGTCATTTTAAGTTGGCCAGGGTATGCTTGCTTTTTATTTACACTGCTGATGTGCTGTTGTATTTGCACTTTATTTACACAAGAAGTTCTTTATGGACTCGCCGAAAGAAATCTAGAAAATAATACATTTCCATCGTCGTTCATATGATTACTACCCCTCCGAAATCTTTATGATTTTACCTCCTACTTGTAATATTTTAATGAGTTGCGTAATTCATCGTGTACAAAATTTATGCAAAAAATGTAATGCCTCCTCTCTCTCTCTCTCTTTCTTGGTTTTGGAATTTAAAAATATGCCAAGTGCAATCAAAGCGAGAGTTAGTCGAGATTATTTTGAAATATGCATCATTCAAATGAATACCGTCGCTCACCCTAATCATTCCTTTGAATTTCTTATCTTGCCAAAACCAGAGGTGTCACTAATCATCATCATTAGTATTTCAATTCCATGATTGTTTGATTGCATTCCTCAATTCTACCTCATCCTTTCCACTCATAGCACCTTCCTAATTATCTTTCTCGCAGAACTTTCCCTTCAACATTACTCGATTTCGGATACGTTTTAACCATTCAAACAAATTTAACAAGAAAGGGAAACTTGGAAGATAGTGTATTTTTCCGAAGATTTGGCGTCATCATTAGGTACCTGAAGATGACTCCTATGTGTCCAAACTAGTAGTAAAAAAAAAAACCTGTGGAAAACTATATTGTTTTCCAAGCTTCCTTCTCCTGTGAAGATGAATTTCCACCTAGTTCAGTCTACTATCACGAAGCATAACTTAACTTATGTTACTCTTCTAATTTCTCTGCACTTCCTCATTTCTCAACTCATTTGTTCATTTGTGTTTCATTTATTCCCCTCTAGCACCATGTTTCCTAGGCTTCTATTCTTCGCCGATCCACCTTTCCGACGATCTCCGTGTAGTGCTGTTGCTCCCCAGACGAAACTTTTTAAAGAGAAATGAGAATTTATTGTTATTGCAAAATATTACAGAAAAAATACAAGAATATTATACAATTTGTTTATAATGGTTTCTTTTGTGGCTTTGGTATTAGCAAGGACGTGTGTAGGAGGGAGAATACAGTCCAAGCATGCATTTTCACAAACACATGTGCATAATTATTTAGGACTAAACCAACAACTGTCATGCAAAACATTAATTAACTCATTCATGCAGGATCAATGTTAACAATTAAAGGAGAATGTGCAACGCATGAAAGAGACTTCGAACTATGTTACCTATCCTCTCTTAATTACCCTAATCACCACTGCGACCACAACTATTGTTTTCTGATCGTGCGAAGGAAAAATAATATTTTAACTTTAATCTATCCGTTCTACAGCCTATCTCTCTGATTTTATGTACGTCATTTGATCTACCTTAGTAGCACAGGTCCTGTGACACATCATTTACTTCTTCCTTGATGTGATCTGCACCAAATTACTCCAAGAAAGGAAACACTTGTATTTCCACATTAGTTTGACTTACAACCAAGGTTCCAACGTGTAGCGTCATCATCAGGTCTTACATCAAAATTACACAGTAAATTTAACTTTTATTTCAGTTCCCAACCTAATTCTTCCAATAACATCGTAACACCGGTACGTTTATCATAAAAACCTCTCACAAATGTAGCTGTTCTATTTTTATTTTGAGTAAGGTGAAATTTTCCGAGAATGGTCGAACATTTGACCGTTCATTAATCGTTCAATATCTGAAGTAATTGAAGTGATTGCATACGATACTTATATTATGATATTTTCATGTACTTCTTTCTTTGTAATGACCATATCTTCTTTGAGGAAGAGAGTTGTTACTGCTAAACGAAATTTTCTATCTTCCTTAGATGAAGAAAAATGATATGTGATTGTTGAGTAAGACGAAGCTCATTTTCCGCAATAGAAGTCCGTAAATTATAAAAAAGGAAATAAACTAACGATTGCCATAAACTGTTACGCGTGTCCCGCACGTGTTTAAGTATGAACTATAAATATATCTAAAGATTACGGCAGTGTAACTAAAGGTTGCAATACTCGTTATCTCAGAAGATAGTAAACTTGAATTGAGAAACACTTGAAATACTCATGCTTATGAAATGGTGTTGTGTGAAAATCAAATTTCCAAATAGATTTTTTTGAATCAATAAAAAAAATTAGGAAAACCAGAGCAGCTAGTTGGAAACTTAACTTATTTCCCAGTGTTCCCTTTGATTTTGTCATAGATATTTTTTTATCCTCTGGGCTTATTCTATTATAATTCCATTTTATGCCGAAATAGGCCAAACAAAAAACACATAACGTACACATCATGTTCTTCAGTGGACATATCACACTCCGTTCTCTCTCAAAGGGTTTTATTTACTAAGAAGTGGTTAATTTTAGGATGGCTATCAAGAATGATGAGTTTTGACTTTTGCCGAATAATGAGAGAGTTATTTGAATGTCACATTTTTCCTTTTCCTCTTCTCTCGTAAAAGTGTCTTTAATATCTCTCGCTATAATGTTTTTCTGTTGTTGTTCTACGGTACTTAAACTCAGTTTCATAATTGCGAATGGGTTCCGTAATGCTGCAAAATTCCTTCCAAATTTAACCAGCGGATCCTTCTCATACTAATTTTGTGATTTTTCAGTGAGTCAAGCATCCGCATTACCTAAAGGGAATCGCATACACCAAGGCAATGATAGATGTAATTGAACGCGCACCATAGCCAGGGCACATGAGGAAATGGTGGTGGTTGGTGGAATATCGTACACTGCTCACATGTGCTGTGCAAGTCAAACCACTTTTGTTCTCCATCGCTTGACTGCGTTGTTGTGTAGTCCCAGGGACCCACTCTCCCTCTATCAGAAAAAACATTGTTTTTTTTATTTACTTCGACTTTTACTCGTAAGAATTCTGTTCCATTAACCATTGCTGGCGCACTGAGAGTCAGAGGCAGAGTTCTCAGAATATTCAACCCGTTTGCTTTTTCCACGGAAGCTGCGTGTCGGTGAGCAGCTGTTAATGATAAATTTCCTTGTGAAAAAAAAATGATTAGCAGAAGTAGAAAGTGTTGCCAATCATGTTTTGGATTCCCTCAGAGTTCAAGTTTTTATTGAAATATTACTTAATATTGAATTATTACATAAATATATTGAAATAATAACGACGAATCTGAGGTCGCTTCTCTTGGTCTCCAGGTTGCCAATATTCTGTACGTAATGTTGAGAAAAGCTTGGTTTAATTTATTCTATTATTGATGCATTGAAAGTGACCACGACTGTTCCATACCTCCGCATTTTTTTATCTGGCACTAGAATCGTGGAAGGACATTCACAATTCCAAGGGTCGGAATAGTTCGGTAAAACATTAAAGGATAGATAACATATCTTCTTTGATTTAATTAATCAACTTATGACTATTTTTAAGGATATTGTATGTTAAATACCTCTTTCATTGTTAAAAACTTTTACAATACGTCCACAATAAAATAAAACACAATCACGACCCGGGTTTCGACGTTTATACCGTCATCTTCAGGTCTGCATTTTACCGTTTTTGCATCAAACGCTGAAATAATCTAATCTCGCTCGAAGAAATGGCTCTACGCATCGGGTTCGCCCCTCCACGCACTTCAAGGAAATGATTGGTTTCATTATTTCGGATGACGGCAGCGAAAAACTCATTCCTCTCTAAGGAAATAGACCTCCGACGCCGTAAACTTGTCATTTTGTAATTGACCTCATTGACTGCGGGATCATCGGAGAAGACAGCTTTTGCCTCCCTCTATCTTTCTCTCTCCCTCTCTCTCTCTCTTTCTGGATGCCTTTATTGAGAAGGAATATAGATATGAAGCCATGGAAAATATTCGATTTTCTAAACAGTTTTCCCTCTGCCAAAAATGTTCGAATGAGGTGTGAAATTGTTCCTGTGCGATTTATGCGAGTTTTCATTGTTCAATTATTGGAACTTTATAATGAAGGGTTTTTGTTAATACTTGCAGAATGATATTTCTAAGTCTTTTCAAGCAGTTGCATCAAATCGTGTCTCGACTCACATTCCATGATTTTTGGAAACCAGATAAAAAATTGTAGAGGAAAAAAATACTGTGTTGTCGGTTTTGGAATATTGTATTATTTCTTATCATGCTGTAATTTACTCGCTCTGTTTTTTGTATACCATGAAAATCTCAGAATACGGGTAAGAGTGTTATGTCTGAAGAAATATCTGACGTTTTCCCGGCGAATGAGCACGACGAGAACTTTTCGGGTCCTCCTCTTTGACAGGAATTCCGAACCGGCTGAATTTCGATGACCGACTCAGCCTACGTCACCAGATATTCTGGATCGTCAGAAACCCCAATGAGAAAGGCTATGAAGCTGTGGACCATTAAACAGAACCTCTGATGAAGTTGACCGATTTGGACTTCGAAACGTCGACGTCTATGGAGTTTCTGACTTGGATGCAGATACCGAGAAGTCTTCTCCCACTAGATGTTTGCTATAATTTACGGAATAAACTAAGGCCGAAGCGTTTTAATGTGGTCAATTTCTTGATGATTGCTTCCTTATCTCATTGAGAAAAGGATAATAGACTTTTTTGCAGTAGAATGAGATTCATTCCACCTACTGCAATGCGTAGAACATTCAAAGAACTGCTATACAAGAATCGAAGATCTTCTTATTTAAATAATGAATGCTACAGTTAGCGTAACGTTTTATGTAGTTGATTTCACTATTCGCTTGCAATTTGGTGTCACTTTATTCATATTTTTCCTCATAGCCAATGCTTTGAAAATTTTTGGGCTCATGTTACGATATTTACTTTCAAAAATTACTGAACCGCATTTTTATGGTAATGGTTTCCTTTGATAAATTCTTACGTAAGCAATCTCTCTAGTCGAAAGTACTGTCATTAGTTTAGAAAACAACCTTAATTGACTTGTTTTTATGAAAAATCTTTCTTAAAGGCCTTAATGCAGTTACTTGCGCAAGTCGATTCTACATGAAACCTGAAAATTTGCTAGACCGCTTGAACGAATTCAGAAAGGAGCTGTCTGTCGTGCAACTGAGCAAGCGTTTACGCATGTTTTCGTGTTTTTTTGAACGAATTTTTGAATGTCCCTCCGTTCAGGTATCAACCCGAGCAAATGCTTGAATTTCGTAAACAGGGCTTAGTAGGGTAATAAAATGCCATTTGATCAAATGAATCGTGAGGTAACTAGACTTCTTAGTAGTGAACAACAAGTCATGCAGGACTGATGTGTCTTAGTGGTACAACGCAAGTGATTTGTTCCCAATCGTTCATTACGCGTAAACGATTGCACAGGCAATCTGAAAAAAAATTCTCTTTCTTCAACCGTTTCCTTCCCGAGTAAATTCCTATCTCATTTCCTAAACTCGGACATTTGCAAATTTCACCTTCTCAGAGATGGAAATCGTACAATGGAAAAAACTGGAAGGATTCGAAGAGTCTTTTTCTGCGACCCAACGTGAGAGTTCGCGCGTATTTTTCGTTAAGGATGCTCTCGCGGGATAGAGAGATTGCGAACGAACTGAATTATCGCCGCTTGACTCTTGGGGATATTATTTTCCCCTCGCGATCACCGATAACACGGAGGCAAAAAGCAATGAATCTCATCATATCGGACCTAAAATAAGCCCTCGTCCTTTGTTTTTTTCCCTCCCCTGTGCCGCCGTTAGAAACGCCCTAAGATGGTTGATTGCGAACACAAAGGACGCGCGACTTCTCCATTGAAAACGGACGAAAAAAAGATAAAACGGAGCAAGATCGCGCTTAAAACGCGCAACCCCTCGGGTTTCCAACGCAACTTGCGCAACTCACACCTCGACCCGAAAAGGTCTTCAAGATC
>WURS02195493.1:0-20474 GCA_011762765.2 Rhinocypha anisoptera
TCCTATCCACCTTATTCTTCTTTTTCTTATTGCACCCCACAATGCCTTAGTTTCCTCCGCTCTTCTGTACACTTCCTAAAGTAATATATAAATAAAAAATAAATATAAAAATAAATAAATAAATATATATATATATAAATATTGATCCCGCCCCGACTACCCTTTTTTAATTCCACGGCGTATGAGTTAAAATCCTCCCTCGCCCGCGCGGATCTGTCTCTCCTCTGGTTGATGTGTGTGTTTGCGCTCGTGGGGGTCACGTCACCTGCGACGGCAGACGTCTACCTCGTACCATTACGCTTAGCAATTGTCATGCGAAATCCTAACTCAAAGGGAAACCGTTATCTCGACCCCGTTTCCACGGTATCCCTCCTGATCCCGCTCGTGAATTCGCGTCTTACCCTGCAGTGCATCAATAAAAACCATCGCAGGGATCTAGGACGTTGGGGGGCAGCACTGCATTTTAACGGGGATAATATTTAACGGTATCATCTCTTTTCCTTCCTTTTTTTCAAGTCACGGAATGCCGACCTCTATCCGTAAGGCTCTTATCGGCCGGGTGGACCGAGGTTCCTTCTTGTCGTTCCCCCTCCATGGTTCTTGGATCTTCGAGTTCTATCTGACGTTGTCATGAGACGTTAGCATCGGTTTAATCATTAGCATTTTGCTTAATTTAAATATGCAGCCATCAGTTTTTTTAAGTGCTTATTACCATTGAGTTTTCGAACAAATAACTCAACTCAGACACATATTTTAGTAAAAAGAGATTAAATTTTATCAGTGACAAATCCTCTATTTAGTCGGCAGTAATATTTGCTGGCGTGATATGCTGGAAGTTATCCATTAAGGAAATGAAAATCACTTGGTGAACTCCACGAATTTTTAATGTGACGACCTAGGTTTCGACACGTTGTGTCATCATCAGGTGCTGTACCTTTTTGATGTACCTTGTCATCAGGTGTGATTTTCATTTCCTCTCTTTAGTCCTTTCCTTTCTCATTTTTTCTCTATTTATGTTATTTATCAACAACTCCATGACAACTCTTAGCCATACTGAGATAACGATGCTCCCCCCACTGTTATTTCTCTTCTCAATTTAAATCGACATCTTCATAATTAAGTTATAGCTTCAAAAATTATGAACTTGATTTTTGGCTACTTCAGAAACGCAAACCCTAAAGAAATACTGTAAGGACATATTCCGTGATAAAGGTATGTTTCGTTTTTCATTCAGAGACGTAATAACTAACGATTAGAGGGAAATAAAACTTTGTCGGTTGTACAGGAATTTTTTTATCATGGCACGATCGGATATATTTGACATACGGTCGCACTATGAAATAAAATTCTTTTTTAAAAGTAACAAGGATTTATTTACCTCTAATCATAATTTGGTGTTATCAAGTCGAGCGGAAATTGGTTGAATAAAAACTCACACCTTTCGTTGTTACGTTGATTATTATTATTATGTACTTGATTTTTCTACTCCATAAATGCAGACCGCTGAATTACTGGAAGAACATATTTTGCGATGAAGATGTAGATATTTCCATTTGCCGTTTCCATATATAGAAATTGGTGAATATAAGATAGATTGTGTAGACAGATTCATTTATCTTGGTTCTCTTTTAAATGATACGAACAATGCAAGTGAAGAAATTCAACTCAAAATTATATTAGCAAATAGATGTTACTATGGACTACACTTACTTTTAATAAGCATATTGAGTCAGTGGTATCATCCTCAATGAGGGTATTAGGATATGCGTTAAGATCTACTAGATGTTTCTCATCAACTAGTTCCCTAGTTGTACTATATACTGCTCTTGTGAGAAGCCGGTTAGAGTATGGATCAACTACTTGGTCACTTCATTGTAAGAAGTATATAAATGCAATTGAGAAGGTTCAGAAGAGGTTTCTAAGGGCTTTATATATGAGGGAATATGGGACCTATCCTATACGTGAGAATTATGTCCCTTCAAAGACATTATTGGAGTTGTTCAATATGCAGTCTAGAGAAGAGGAGACATATGAGGGACTTATTGTTTTTATATGGCATTGTAAATAGTGTATGTGACTCTCTATTGATTGATAAAATTAGCTTTTATGTGCCAAATGTGTGCTGTAGGAGTAATAGATTGTTTATAAGGAAAATATACAATACAGAATATTGTGAAAATGCTCCTCTCACCAAAATGTGTAACATGTATAATGTGTGTAATAATAATGAAGTGGGCATATTTGAACAAAGGAAATAATGCTTACTAAGGGTCAGTTTATGTTGTGACTTGTAATGCTATATACACAAGTATTTTAAAGGTTTGTCCTGTAATTTATTCTTATTGTTGGATAAACTAAAATAAATAAATATCTATCAGATATATTTAGGAGCCACTCTATAGATATATATTAGACATATACAGTTATATCCAGTGCCACACAGCAAATAGATATATAAATCATATCTAACCATAGGTGATCTACCAGTAGGTATTCATCATTCTATTAATCTACCTTCAATATCTATTAGATATCTATGTATTTGCTGTCTGGGTCCCTTTCCAGTGTGCATGGAACCTCTTGGTTTTTCTAATGCAATATGATTGTTCCAGTTAAACATTTTCAGTGCCACGTTATGATATATCATCGTCGGCACTTCAAGCATTAATTCCATATAATAGCAAAATAAATCTGTGTAATAGTCTGTGAGACCTCTTGTCACCAATCTCTTATAAATCAATCTGAGGAATCAATCATCACTGCACAAATATTTCAATTATGATGTTACGGGATTTTATTTATATTGTTTTCACATTATTATGTAAATTTCAAAGATTTTAAATTTAAATATTTTCCTAAATTTGAAAAAATTATTCAGTTAGAAATCAGATTTTTTGTGACTTTTTTGTCTTGCTGTTATATTTAATCACTTCATTCTAATCAGATGTTGTGATTCTTCTGACACCATCGAGATTTCATTAAAACCCAGAGGAAATATGAATTTCATCTGTTTAATGGTAACACATTAGAAACACATCTAGTGCTTTGGGTGCACGTTAAGAAAGACTAAAATGAGTGAGGGCTCAAGGGAAGTTATCTGTTGGATAAACTAACATATGACATCTCCTTTCTTAGGCATATTTCAGAAGAAAATAAGTTAAAATTAAAGATAAAATTTCAGAAGCAGTAAGTATTATTTAAATGTATAAGAGATGAGTTTAGTTTTTTCTTTGTCCCTTTTCTCTCTTGACCTCATCTTTTAAGCTTGAGTAATCAAAATGTGGAAATGGATGATAATTTTATGCATGAAACCTATTTGTTGATGATGAAAATTCCATTTACTATTTAGCCCTGTTGACACAATGCAAGGTCAATAAACATGACATCTTGAATGTGAACATCAGTGTAATTCTTGCATCCATTAAGAGAAGGTTTCTACACAATGCAAGTGTTCTAGCAATTTATAGGCAATTATGATGCATTGTGCAATTGTTTTTTTAACACCAGAAAGATATAAAGGATATAAGGTGGAACATTGTTTACAATCAATTGTCATTACAGCAGATTTTAGGGGACCTGAGTTTTTAAGATTACAAAGGAGTGCCCAAGTGGGAATTTAATGGAAACACAGTGAGACCAAATCATAAAAAGATGGTCAAAATGCCGAAAAATGAAATGTCAAATTTAGGTTTTTATGTATTGTTTTAAATACACAAAATACAAAAAGCGATATGAGAACAGCCAATAAAGCTTTTATTAGGTTAAGTAAACACATTACTCCATGCATAGAAGTGTTAATAGTGACTGGTAATCAGTAATGCAATGCCTAGACCAAAAGCTATGAGGAATAATAAGGTCAAATTCAAAATAACTTCCTGTGATTCTCTGAATTCACTGATTTTAGTTTTGTAAAATTAACTGATCTCCAGAAAGTAAGTTAATTTCAGAATGTTGATTTGAAAATTTATTAAATATATTTGAATTTTAAAAAATTCATTAGGATATAATTTTTTCATTATTTTTATGGAAATCTCATAAACAATATATAAAAATTTATCTAGTATGGAATTGTGTGGGAAAAGTTTGTAACAGGTTGCAGACGAAGATTTTAACTACAGGATTCAATTGAAAATGCACTTTTTGCACAAAATACTTTTAAAATAAAATAAGCATGTCATGCCGTTCCTCACTAAAACCTAGAGCAAAAAGGCCAACTCCAAGTAATTTCCTGAATCTCTGACAGGACTTATTTTCATTTTATAAAATGGAGAGAAAAGGCAGAAGTTCAGGGGGAACGATGGTTGATATTAAAGGCATATGCCAAAATATAGTGACAGTAATCCATCACATCAGTAAAGCAAGGATGTTTCAGCCGTTTCAACAAAACTGCACCAGTATTACCTACATTAGTCACCTGTGAAGTGGGCTTCTGAGTGTAAATTGTGAGAACACTTGTACCGAATTAGAACGGGCTATTTTCCCTGCAAATGTGCAAGTGCTTGCTCAAGTTTTCTTGTTTACATGATGAATTTTTGGACGGGCAAGTGTTCACGCATCAGCTTGCGCTAGTACTTATATTGTGTAAACAGGGCTTTAGAGATAGCAAAAAATAACGCTGAAAAAAGAGCATCAAATTTACTTAACTGCAGTTGCTTTATTTTTCTTGTGTGCATCTTTGAAGTACCCTGCAAGGTGCTACAAAGGTTTGAAGTATCGACCATTAAGACACAATCCTCAATTATAAATAAATCTATAAATAATTTATCCATTTGTCACTATTTTCTCTGGATGAATTTTGGAGGAGAAACAAATCAATCATTGAATCCATCATTACTGAAGAGGTTAGAGCCAGTGCCATTTAATATCTGTACTTCACCGAAAACATATCCATGCTACTGGTGGTGTTTTTCTTCCCTGAATGGCAGATTCATTGCTAAAATAAAAGATGGAAAACTTTATTTTCATACGGGTTGTACCAGTCACATTGTAACATTCTGCCTTCATAAGTTGCAGGGATAAGCTGTACTTTGACATCTTTAACCAAGAAGAAAACTCAAGGGAACAAATTGATATTCAACCTGGATGAAGGTATTTATGAAAGTAGAGTACTTAAATGCTTTGGATATTTAAAGCATTTCTAAATGTCTTTTGTGTAATCCATAGTTGCTGGCTTGTTGTAGTCATACACATACAAGTTTCATCATTAATTTTATTTTTCCCATGACTCTTGGCAAAACAGTTCAACAGACAAATTAGCTCAGCTGGCTGCTATTTACAGAGAAATTTTTAGACAGGTCTGGTTAAAAAAACCGTGTGTCAAAAAGTCACATGTTGCATTCCTCATTTTACTTTCCTGCATCCCAATTTTAAAATTAAGTCAAAACATCCAATTCTTCGTTTTGTATTGCAAAATGGCCCACGCCTTGAGATCAACCAAAATTTTCTTGTTTAAATTTTTATCATTTCTAATATGCATTGTTAATTTATATATGGAATTAAATGAGAAATCAATATTCAACTCATAGCCAACTATCATAAAAATTTACAAAATAAAAAATCTATTTTTAAAATGAGGTAATGTTAGCCCAGAGGGTATAGAGTGCTTGACTGCCCTCTCTACCCAGGTTCAAGTTTCAGTGACAACTCTGGATTCCTCCAGCTAAACCAATGCTGAGTAATTTTCTGTTCACCAGATCCTCCTGGGATAACAGAGAAAGGAACTGGCCTACTGATGCGTGAATTTTCACACACTCTTGGGCTTAGTACTCAGTAACTCTATCATCACCTATTAATAACCAATGTTAGGGTTAAATACTGCGGTTTATTAGGTCTGTATCTGATAATAAGATGACATGTCCTCATGTGACAGACTTTATAAAATAGCAAAGCTTAAGCTTCATTGGCATCTCTCAGAACAATATGGGGCTTTTACTTAATAAAACTTCACATTTCTGATATCATAACTAGGAAAAGGTTTCTTGAACAGATTGAAACAGTTTTATCCATAGGCAATGCATGGGACTTTGTCCAGATCTCAGTGATATCTATGGGTGACAGAAGATGCCGCTTCATTCTTGAAACTCTGATTTAGGATAAATACCCAATTTTAATTCAGGCTGAAAGTTTTAAATAAAAATTCAACCCCTTTGGTTCCTTTTTCCAGTATGGATGATGCATAAAATATTTGTCACATCACATGTATAAATATGTAATTATATATATATACTATGTAATTATGTATATTATTTATATATATATATATATAAATAGCATCATGAGTTGACTCAAGTGAGAAGATGATTGTCACACACACAAGAACATAGGCACAGAGATAAAAAGACTCACTATTTTAAATTTTCGATGGTTGCTGAACCATCTTCCTCAGATAGGAAGACGAAACTGCATATATATACAAGCGCATGACAGAAGGTGTTCCCCAAGGATCAATCTTGGGGCCGTTACTATACCTTATATACATAAATGATTTCACCTTGTTCATGGAAGGAATTAATTCCACAATATATGCTGATGACATTTCAATGCAAATCTGTTCCACCAATGTACACAACATCATTCCCAAAATAGTACAAGCCATCGAACATACAACCGAATGGTTCTCATCAAATGATCTAATCATAAACGAAGGCGAAACGAGACTTCTCTGTAGTGTGCCATCAAACTCAGCCAAGTATGTATCATGATAACATCTCAACCCTAAAGAACTCTGTCATATGAATTTCCTGAAAACTTAAATTTCCTAGGCCTAATGTTAGATTACAATTTGAAGTGGAGCTCCCACATAGATACTCTGAGCAGAAAATTAAGCAAGACAAGTCTTTGCCCTAAGAATCATCCATCAAAACTGTTCCAAAGATGCAGCACTAACATTCTACCACAGTCTATTCTACAGTAGACTTTAACTATGGCATTATTTTCTGGGGTCAGGCTGCTAGTACTCTAATAAACAGAATCTTCAGACTGCAAAAGATAGCAGTGAGGATAATGAGTAAACTGAAACCATATGACTAATGGAGACCCTACTCCATAAAAGAAAAAATACTAACTTTACCATGCATATATATTATGAACATCTTAATGTTTGTTAAGGAAAACTTTCAATATTACAATCCCTATCTGGGAACCCATGCTCATCAAACCAGACAGGCAAACGCACTTAGGTTAATCCCACATAACACATCATCCTATGTGAAAAATTCATTCTATGTGGGCAATAAATATTACAATAAACTGCTTGACAAATTTAAGAACTTGGACATCATCAGGTTTAAATCTCAAATTTTAAAAACTTTGCAAATAAAGGCATACTATGATCTCAAAGAATTCACTGCCGACAGTCAAGCATTCATCTGCTGATTAGCAAGCACAGAATGGTTTTCTATTTCATTCCATTTTATTTATTTTTGTCTTTTTCTATTGCCTATCTCTATTCCATTTTGTATCTATTGACTTCCTTATATTGAAGAATCCTTTCCAATGATATTTTTACTCTACAAACTCCCTGGCATACCTTGGTGGAACACTGAAGGTGAATAAATATATTATTATAAATTAATATAGACTGAACGCATACCTTTAATATACCAAACATTCAGTGAAATGTATGTGATGATTTTAGACAAATTAATTGAGAAATGGTTTTAAATTCCATAGTTTTGTGCTTAAGGTAATTATTTTCAAAATTACAATTTCATAAAAGAAAAATCCACTTTGCCAACTTTTATGGCAGAGTTAGATGATGACCTAAAGATGCTTTGTAGGTAATTTGAATATTTTTGATACCATGTGTGTGTATGTATATCATACTTAATATATAATACAAGCTAAAATAATTCAATGTAGTCCAAGAACCTTGCAAGGTGACATTGTCTTTAGACATTATGATGTCTAAAGCACACTTTTTTTCATAATAGTCGATCCAGTAAAGTTTTAATGATGACCCAAGGTTGATTTGAAAGATAAGGGTAGAATTCAACTAATGCAACAAGCACTACTGCCTGAGAACATCCACAAAACAGGATAGGGGGACAGTTCCTTCCTGTGCCACCTGCAATTTCCCAGGAAGATCTGGTTCCCAAGAATCACGTGATTCTTGGAAACCTTGTGCTTCTTGAGGACTCATCTTGAGATTAGCTGGAGGTGACTAGAGGTATGACCAGGACTTGAACATAGGTTGGATCTACCGCAACCTCAGAATTAGGATATGATGTTCATAACTGAGAAAAAAAATTTTACAATTGCAAACGTGCCGTATATATAGTGCAGCTGTCGCACATAGGCCAGCACTAAAGGACTTCCAATACTAATGCCATAGAAAATATGTTATCTCTTGAATTTGAACTGAAAGGACACTTAATACCTAAATCAAGGAAATTCTCATTAGTTACGTATTGCTTTTACCAAAGCCTGTTGCACTAACATGTGGCACAATAAATATTTCGAAATACATTCATACTGATATTAGGCCAGCCATGGAAAAGAGGCAATCGCCTTCAATACACCGAAAGCATTTAACAATGCAGAAGCAATACTTTTTAGACGTGACCTTTTTTTCCCGATTGAAACGATACAGTAAGTTCTTGCAATGAACGTTCCAACATATAAACTCATTATGTTCTCGAAGGAATATCCCTTCCACTTCTATGCTGATTGATGTGTGTGCCTCATGCCGCACAATTTTTTGAGAATTAAACATCTTACACTTGCCATGTGTCTTCATCACGTCAGCTCTATTGAACACAAAAAGAAATATTTGTGATTCTACACTTAACTCAAATGTGTAGTCACCTAACCAGAAATCATGATGATCTACACCAACCTTACAGTGATCCCAAAACTACGGGACTTCATCTATTTAATAAGCTGCCTGTTAGTATCAAAAGAACAAACTCTTTTTATTACTTTAAAAATAAAGTTAGAGAATTTTTCTTATCAAAATTAATTCATTCTGTAAATGACTACCTGACTTGTAGTACTTGTATTTAGGTCTGTATTATGTTATAATTTTCTTTTTTGACGTGTCTTATATCCTCAACTGCATTTTGTAGTTACGTGATCTTTGGACAAAATAAAAATTAATATTATCACAGGCCCAATTCCTGTGAACGACAGACAGATATCGACTTAGCGATATGTTTCTATCGATATATCCATCGACCCTGGGAAATCGACGAAGAGATTGTCTCGAAGAAGCTTCGTGTAATTTCTCTGCAGGTGGCGATGGTGTGTTCGGAGTGCTTCAGATTGCATGTTGAAGTGTTGAATTATGTACGGCCGTGGTTGAATTGCATGAAATAAGTGAGCGTATATCATCGTCGAGTTCTCGTAATGCCACAATGTCGTCTCACGACAAGGAAGAAGGGAGTGTTAAACATTATAGACGAAGCTGTATGTGGCCATGCTATAACGTGTGGAAAATATTCAAGGAAAGCCGATCCACAATATTCCAGTACACTCTTACCTCTTCCTTTATTTCATTCACCTCCCCGTGGATAAATTCATTTGTCTTATCGAAGGAATGACTAGGGAGTTCATTCATTCTAATGCCCGTATTTTAAAAAATCTGTCTGTTTTTTGCAGGAACCGGGCTAAGACGATACCGGTGGTGGGCTGATTTATATTCCCGGACAGCGTGAAATGAAAGAATGAAACTACTAATAACGGATTTCCAGCTGCGGTATCGATTAAGGTATGCTCTCTCTAAAGTACCTGTTTCATTTGAAACAACGTCTCATGTCGTCGCACTCATGATCTTTTTTGCGTGAATTTTTGTCTTACGTTTTCTCAGTGGAGTGTGTTCTGGTTCGTTTTGGTCAAGTTATCCTATCCCTGCTGTTCCTCCAACAAGTAAGAGGGAGTTCATTATAATAATAATCTTTTAAGTGGGTGATAGAGAAACGGGGTGGTGAGAGGTGGAGATATCTCGACAATTTAGGATAAGAATTCGTCATCATAACTCGAATAAATGGAGTTTGGCAATCAACGATAATGATTTATTGACCTTTAATTTTACACGGTATATTGACAATGTAATGATGTAAGCCTAACCAATTACTTTGTCCCGCGACCCGCCCGCTTGCCGAATAGTTCAAGAAATGATGTTAAATTGTGGAAAATATCTCATTTTTTTCGTTCAGTTGAATCAGAAGATGTGATTAATATTTAAATTTCATTAAGGGAAAATCGAGGCAATTGTGTTCTTAGTAAACAGCAAAGGAGGACAAGTTTAATTATTTTCAATAAATTTTATTACAGAAAGTCCACTTGAAACATAGTCTATAACTATCCTGGAAATGTTTAGCATACCATAAGCTTCACCGTCTACGCGATCAGCTGATCGCACATATGCAGCTGAGATGTCATTGAGGAAAGGCTTTATCCGAATGTTATATGCATTCTGTGAAGCAAATTCTAGTATTTAAATTACTGTGGTTATTCAATCACTGATGACAGTTCACATCCTCGCCTAGTGAATACCCACAAGCTCCGCAATATCAAGTTCTGGGAACAGCTGTTCGAGCGTCACGCCTAATTCACGTCGTGTAAATTAAAGAAATAATTACAATTATTGGTTAAAGCGCGATACGAAGTGTAAATTTTCCTCGTGGAGCGATATTCGACTAACCGGTTATCACATCATGTATACCCTAGTTAGTTTTTAATGTTCCTACAGGCAATAAATTAGTAGTTTCGCATTGTGTTTTCTGTAATATATATAGTTCTTTACCCAATTCTCAATATTATCGGCGGAATTCATCAACCTCACGTTCTTTAGGAAGACTAGTCGCAGGCTGTCATAACTTACATCCTGTTTCGAACCTGCTTGTTACCAACACTTGGTGAATATTAGCCTGTGTTGTGAATACCTTGCCTGAATAAAACTTTTGCCACATATCCAGTGCCATTACTGCAACGGTTTATCCAGCATCATTCCCATCCTTTTATGCCTTTCCTTAGGGTCTGATGATCCTCATATATTGCCGACCAGACTTGAAACCACACACTGAGCCCTCATTTGTGAACTAGAGATGCGCCACAGAGTAGCTAGATTTGTTGAAAATTGATATAATAAGGCTGAGTACTTGGATGATATGTAAATGGTAGTCAGTGAGGAGATTTAAAGCTAAATTAAAGGAATGATTAATGTAACTCTTCTCAAAGTTAATACATATATATTTCCTAGAAAATCAATTTTTTTATCCCACCATACTGTATTGGTGCCTTAAACCAGGGTGCTCTCCATATCAGAACAGCTGCAAACAAAGAGAATGGTTCCTAGTACTCGAGAAAGAACTACGATGGCATTTTTCTTTCAACCTAACAAGGTTTTCTTCCTACTGATACAGCAAATTATTCTTAATTAATACTTAGGGTTCAAACAAGAATTCTCACTCCTTGTATCATTTTCAAACAAGTGGCTTCTACGTCGTTCCCTTCCATTCCTTTTTAATTTGTGTATTTGTTAACTTGACGAATTTGTTTTTTTTTTCAGGTCCATCTTCCGCTGAAACCTTGACGGGACTTAATAACCTGGCTGACACCTTCGGACACCATATTCAATATTGGTTGAGGGAATTTTTTGAACATGGTCGAGGAAACCTGGTAAATGGTGAAATGAATTGGTATCCTTCCCTGATTGGCGAATTCAAATGCTGTATGGTCATTGTTCTTCTAAGCAGTTGGAAATATCGCCTGAAACCAAGTTGGGATCAAAATCTGTGGAAGGTTATGTTGGAAGTATTCTCTATGTTGTGTATTGCATTTGTAAAAACTGCCTTCTTTTGGCAGAAGAATGGATATCGTAGACTTGAAGTTTTGAAAAGTATGGTTAATTTTTGGGCCATCAGCCAAAATTTCTTTTAAGTGACATTTATTGTTTTGATGGGAGTAGTCTTGTCAACTGTCTTATGTTCTTTTGGGAAGGATCTATGCACTTCTAGTTTTATAGGCGAGCAGTCACTATGAGTATATCTTACTCTCATGAAGTACCATCTCAGTTTCTCCAATTTCTGACTTTTTCCTCTTTGAGCTGGAATCCCTTGAACCGTTCTCACTGAAGTTAGTAGACTGTCTAGTTATGTTATGTAACCAATATAATGTTTAAGTTATCAACAGTTTTAGCTTTTATTCTATGCAGAATAATCTTGTGCAAAAAATATCTTTCTTCAAAAAAAGGTTTATTTTGATCATGTTTTTCACCTGCAAAAGTACCTGAAGTAGACTTTGTAGTAGTAGATATTGCTAGTGATCAATCATGTGGAGAATGAAACAATCTTTCACTCAATGAAACTCCACTCACATTAATTTTCTCCCTTCATGACTGGTTTTGTTTGGATGACCATGAAGAGCTTAGTGGCAATGAGGTGTCCTGAGGCATCATTTAATGCAAAAAATTGGGTCCTCAAATTCATATTGGTATCATGAATCTAATGATTAAAACTTCATAGATTTCCTTTCTGAAAATGCCATTATGATTTCCTGTTTCTTTATCGGAGTATATTTATTACACTAATGCTATGAGTTAATGGAAGGCCATAATAATTTCTTAGAGGGGAGTTAGGGAAACCAAAATATTAACTTGTATGCGCTTTAGTCCTATTCTTTCTTAGCACAACTTTTCCCCAATACATTAGTAGTTCCATTTTAACTACAACTTGTAGGATACTTGAGCATTGTAAAGATGTGGAGCTGTAATAATTCATGACTGATTTATTTGAATACCCATTGTTCAACATTATGTTTTCAGCAAAGTTACACGTGTGTTTCTTGTTTCCAAAGTAGTGACGGATATGTTAGAAATTAACTATTGGAAAATTTTATAATAAATTTTTATGTATTTCATAAAACATAACAATTTCAACATAAAATATATGCTTCTATTCAGTCAATGCAGAGCTTTGATTTCATTTTTATTTTAAAAATTTTTAGTGGTATTCATTAAAGAACAAAAGACCTCTAAATATTGAATGCCTCAGTGAAACCTTACTCATAGGGTTATTTGGTTGCTGCTATACATGAAGACTTAATGATATTAAATATATATGCAATATATTATTATCATTAATCTTTTATGATATAATTTTTTTTAGGCTTTTTATAGAAAAGATTATTTAAAATTAATTTTCTTTCCACGAATTACATATTTCATATCCTTGCCTAAATGATAAATAAGCTAAAGGTCGCAGGTTCAGGTCCCGCCTAGGTCAAGGATGTTGTGTATCAATGCGATATATATTTATATATATATATATATAAATAAACAGGGGATATTGAAAGTAAGGGAATGATAGTTAATGCGAGTTTACATGACCTAAGTTGAACGTTGGAGGATGCTGGAAGGATTTCGAGGACAGAAAGGGAGAAGCAATTATCAAAGGGAAGGTCATGGGATAAGCATTGGGTGGGGATTGGAAGTGATGGAAAGGAGACAGATTTAGTGTAGAAGTCGTGATTGTAAAAATAGATGGAAAGAGGGAGTTACATTCACCTATGTAAAAGGTAGTGCAAAGATTGCAGGAAAGTAGGTAGATCAAATTTCTACAGAGGCAATTGGCACCAGAACGAGGTAGGGATGTCATCATTGGATGAAAAAGAAAAGGAGTTGAAAGAATCAGGGGACAAGTCTTACATTGGGGACGGTTACACAAGGAAGTATAAGGGAGAGGGGAGTTGTTGGATGGGAGTGGAAGACTTTGGTGGATTTAAGAAAATCTTTGAGGTTGGTGATCATCTGTAGGTTGCTGACGAGGATATAGATAAAAGAGAAGAGGGATGAATATTCTATGATAGAATAAGAAAAAGGTCTTTCAAGATGGTCTCATGTTTGTGGGAACCAGGGAAATATATTGTATGGAGGTTGATAGCTGAATGAGGTGAAGAAGATTTAACAATTGGTTTGTGAGTGGAGGAGGAAAGGAGTATTTATATAAGAGAACCTTCTTAGGATAACCACAATAAGAAGAGAGGAGTGTAAATAAGTAAGATAGCAGTAGAGAAATGGTGTGTTATTACAGATGTGATGACATCAGACAGAGAGGGAGTCAGTAAGTGATGGAACGTTTTGAATGAATAGGATGACAGCTGCTTTAATGGAGATAGAGTTGGCTGTTGGAGGGTTTAGTGTGACCCGATGTAATGAACTTATGATTTAGAAGTTTATTATTAATGTCAAGGAAGGTTATTGTGATTGCGAAAGGGAGTATATAGTATTAAGATTATATTGATAGGGGAAGATGAGTTGAGGACAGAAATGAGTTAAAAGGGAATTATGCCAAAGAAGTGATTGAAGATTTTGGGAAGAAAGAAAAAAATCTTTTCGAGATGAACTATAAAGTGGTAAGCATAGGTTGGTGCCATTCTCTTTCCCATAGCTGTGGCTTAAGATTGAAGAAAGAAGGTACATATTATGAAATACGAAGGTGTTACTAGAAAGAAGCAGGCAGGCTAGATCTACAAGAATTTCTCCTCTTAGGAATTTCTTCAGAATATATTTCTCCATTTTTATGTGGTTTACCTTATATTTTTGTTATACATAATTTAAAGCAAGTTACAAGAATGAAAATAAGTTTTTTAATCGATCCTAATGGAGAAATATACTCATATTTTTACTATCGTAACAGTATTTATAGTCATATATATTTCCTCCACCAAGGAAAGTATATAGTTGAGTTGGTGTAGGAAATATGTTTAATTTTAAAGGGGAGAATTTGTTAGTAAAGATATGATATTTGGTGAAGTATTTGACTAACCAATTCTAAATGTTTCAGATTACCTAAAATTGTTTTGCTGACATGTAACCAAAATGGTTCCCTTGACAGTGACACCTGAGTAATTATTTGCATGCATCCATTGTTACTGGTACTGAAATATCAACTCACATAACCTGAGTCAACATTTCAGTGGGTAATATATTTATTTTTAAAAAATCCATAAAATGACCAAGGAAGGCAATACTTGTGTGAATTGGCAGAAATGCATAATTAAGTTTGTGGTCCGTTATTTGAATCCCTAGTGTACTGTCTTTAGCATTTTTGTGTACAATAGTTTACGTTTGGCCAAAGCATTTATTTAATTAATATGATGGACGTCAGGGTGTATACATGGAAAAGCGAGCACGTCATCTTTATAATTTTCATACATCCCACATGTGTGTATTGAAATATTTATGAAATTTTTATTTGTGTGTGGCTACTTTTTCCTTGTCTTGTGTCTAAAAACTTTCACCATCACTGAGGAGTGCCCCACTTCTCTTTAGCTTGTAGAATATTTATTGGAGATAGTGATTCATGCATAAGTGTTTTAAGTACTTGTATAATGAATGTATCTTGGCTATTCCCTAATTTATCTTTTTGCTGCTTTAGTAGGAATCATTATACAGTATTTTCTTAGTAATTGCATGCATTTTTACGAGATTGCATGCACTGGAATTTCATGACAAAAACTTGTATTTTTCACCGATATTTTTGAGAATTTCAGTGACCTAAAATTTAATTTGCTATAATTTGTTAAAATACTATCCTAAAGTGCAATATAAAGTCTACGTTATTTGAAATTAAGATAAAATATATAAATTTCAACACAATCCAATTTTGCCCGTATTTATTGGTGTAATTGCAAATCTCGTTTGCAACATTTACAGTATTTATTCATCTCCCGTAAATTTCATAATATGCATATTTCGTCTACCGGTTATTTTAGCTTTAATATGTTTAAGAGAACGATACTGAGGGTCATTTACAATTCGAGATATATCATGAAGAGGAATTGGGGTAATCACATAAAATACGGCGCGTCTGGGAATCTCCGTGGCACGTAGTTCTTCGTTCTTTCGTCAGATGGCAACGAGACTTCCCGGGATACGCAGTTAAAATCACGTTCAAAATTTAAATGGTCTAGGGATCGTACTCCTTTGTTGGAAAGCTCTAGAATTCTCTATACTAAACGAAAATATTAACTTTGAAACCTCGACTGTTTACATTCGAACTACCTCCGTTATTAATTAGGAAAACCTTATCAATGAAAATCTCATTTACAAGATGTTCAATGCAAAATTACGTAATCATATGCAAATTTTGTCTACCGAGAGGGCAACCGGTTTTTTTCGGATTAATGTCCCACGAAAAGCCGCCACTCGATGTGTTATCTCCAACGTAACCCGAAACTTTAGGTTGTTCTAAAGAAAAGCAAAAAGTTACATAAGTTAATTTGAAAATCTAATTTTACATGGACTCCGTTATTCTAGTGTTGAATTGTCATGTTTGTTTTATTATTTTTGTAACAATTGCCACTTTCTCGCCGACTTGTAATGAACTAGTAAATAAATTAATAATGATAAATAAACGTACCTAATAACTTGGAACACTGCAGATTTAAACTGCTAACTGTTCGTAACCCATTTTCACAGGTGAATTACAATTTACAATCCCTGCATCAGAAGCCACAATCCTTCACGAGAGTCTCATTTGATCGCAAGTGGCCACTACCGATATTTTTACCGTTAACCTCCTTAGTAATATGAGTCCACCTGCCTTACATAGCTCCGTATGGCCAAAGCGACGGCATGATTTGCTTCGACGAGGTCGAATTTTGAAAGTGACGAGGTCACAAGAGGGATGGAAAGGGAGACCGGATTCTCGTAGACACGAACATTGAAAGAATGGAGCCATTACCGACGGTCTGTGTCAAGCTACTTTCGTGGGGAAGTGTATGTATTCGTGAATGTGTCTCCATATTGAGAAAAAGTGAACGTGGTTAACCCAATCTCACTCATAGAACTCATATAATCGTTCAGCTATACATAATGGCGAATTACTGAATCAAGTTTCCTCAAATCATTTCAGAGCACGCTACCGTCTCTCGAAGTCATCATCCGTCAGCTGAGAGAAGTGTGAAGAAAGGGAAGTGCTATTCACAGAGGAAATCTCCAGTGCTATACACGTGAGTTTCAATTGTGATCAGTGTTCAATTCTAGTTCGGGTGAATTTCAGTGAACGTGTAATGTTACGATGTCTCTCCAAGTGACGTTTTGTGAAATATATCACTTCAAGATCTTGCAGCAAAAGGGAACCCGATATTTTACCCGAGGGACACAAGGTGTTATCTACTGTAAGTAGTAAGTCCTTTTCTTTTCTGCTAAAAGCTTTCATTAATTTCAATCGTAACGGTGTCTCTTGGGTATCGAATAGATTCTCCGACCTCACTGGTGGTTTATTTAAAAATTAATATTTTGATAGATATATTTTATTGTAAGCTACCATTGTTCATTTCAAAAATCGGTAAATACAGAGATTTACATCACTTGTCTGCGAAGAAAAATCTTAAGCATTCGTTTTTAAATTAAGGTTGTTCAAAAGAATTACATGTCGAGTAACAGCTGTGCACAAATTATTATCGAAGGTTCCATTTGACTAATGTCGCTCTTCGTTTTCCTTCCCGAAATATATATATATATTCTTAATACATACTTTTTGTTTCAAAGCATTATGTTTAAAGGGTTAATGCGTTTTCAATTTGTGGTGTCGTCTGGGTAACGTCCTAATTAGCCAATCTGGGTTTCGCAGCAAGGGTGCTTATTTCTCCACCATGGGTGTGTGTGTCGTATCTGTTTTTTAAAAGGAGCTACACTATCCACCATAATTAGCCGCTTACCGCTGCGTGTGGTTATTGTAAAATAAATAAATGAGCTTCTCCTGGTCTCTAACCTCTACGTTCATTTTACTGAATCGATAATCGTTGTAACGCGGTTCGGTATTTAAAGCATAGAAAAATGGCATTGCAATATCGTATTAAAAGAATAAAAAAATCCTACGAGAAATGGTTAAGGCCGAGACTTTGTGGAAATCCATGTTGATAACAACAGAAATAAAACTTTGCGTTCCACATGAAATATAAATTTATGAGTCAACTAGTTCCACTACACTGTAGCATCTTAAGGAGTGGAATGAAGATGCTACAGTGTAGTGAGATTAGTTGAGTCATAAATTTACATTTCGTGTGGAACGCAAAGCTATATTTCTGTTGTTATCAAAAAAATCCTCGCCTTAAATGAATTAAGTAAATCTTACGTGGTAAGTTCCTTTCCTTGAAATCTACTATTTTCTCTTAAAATTGTGTTAATGTTACCAGTGATAAATGAAAATCGTGAATGTTATAACGTACGCATAACATGGTCATTTTTTTTTGGAAGTGATTTTTTTTCTGTATCGCAGATTAGGAGAAGCAAACAACTTATTTTGCATGTAAAACTTGCGAATGGTTAATAAACAAACAACCTGTATATATATATATATTTAATATAAAT
Organism: Rhinocypha anisoptera; assembly: GCA_011762765.2. Lineage (NCBI taxonomy): Eukaryota > Metazoa > Arthropoda > Insecta > Odonata > Chlorocyphidae > Rhinocypha > Rhinocypha anisoptera. The sequence continues at coordinate 18,317 of WURS02195493.1, forward strand.
TTTTCAAAATATTTACCCCTCAAAAATGCGTAATTTTTTGATGTAAATCATTTGCAGTAATACACACGGTTTATTCATTCCACTGCGATACTTCACTCACCTTTAGTTACCCCATTCGATATCCGTCGTTTGAAGTATCCGAAACAGCCGCATGATATCGGGAAGGAGGGATGCATATTTAACACAAGGTTATTGGGTCACATGCACACACAATACCATGATAATGACAAAGCATAACTGATTTTCGTTCCAAAATGTCATTATTATTTCTTCTTTCTTCGTCGGCAGTTCATTTACCACAGACATGCATAAATGACTGGGAGTCTCGAGGGCCTATAATCCTTAATTAAGAGCTAGTGCGTTTATGGAAATGAAGAACAAGAATCATATAAATGTATATATTTATTTTGAGCGCAATTATTTCTGAACCCACCTTGAACTGCTTCATAACAGTACGAAAATGACTTCATATAAAAAGTCATAGAGTACTTACTATGTTTTTCATAGATCGCATTGTGGACTTAAAGATGAAAGATTCCTTACAATTTCAAACGGTGTGAGGAAAACGAATTATCTTATCGCGTTGAATTAATTTATTTGTAAAAGGAACTAACCAATCATTCTATATCTTATAACATTAAATACCCCTTCATGGATATGTTATACTTAAAATGCAATCGACTGGTCATTATATACCAATGAATGTTTAATTTACCTGCCAAAAATATAGCTTCATTTAATTTAAGCACCAAAAATTAACTAATTAAGTTAATTATTATTAATTAATTAATGCGGTTATTAACTTAAACACTCGTTTAGAAATATTCGCTGGTGAGGCCGTCATGTGGTAGAAAATATTTTAGAAACTACACACTTGCTTTCTATCCCGTACTTAAAATATGTATTTCAACGTGGTATTCGATGGAATCGATGTATTTTTTGTTCACATATGGAAATACCTAGATGGGAAAAAACTGAATTATAACTGATTATTACTGAAATCGAAAGACGAATATTATCAACTCTTTCTTTTCACGACTTCTAAAAAAACAGTTTCTAATTTTTTATGTTCTCCTTAAATCGAAAATTGCAATGAATCAATTTTAATTTTGGAAGTGATCCTTTCACATTTTATTCGCCAGTCATTTTCCGCCACGAGAGCGACATGAGAGCGCACGTAATTTCTATTTATATAATTGGTAATTTTAAAACGTATGATATAACTCGAACTACTAACGACACTTTTTCCAACAAGGCTGCATTTTTAACAGTAAAATCCCATTACAACGCGGGTGATATTTTTTGCTTTAAATGCACTCTCTTCTTTAAAGTAAGATACTATAATAATCCGACATTTTCTTTTGACACTATAGTTGAGATCGTTCCTTTCTCAAAAAAGTCTCAATGTTTTCCAAATTAAAAAATTAATATGAATGTAATCGCTTTTTTTCTATCGAACTAACTTAGCACTTCAATGATTATATCCAGCGTGCGAGTCAATTCCGAATCCATTCACTCCTACACACGAGTTACCAAAAAAATGTCCGATTGAGATTTGAAGTTTTAATTTTGCAAGTAATCTATTCACATTTTATTCAACAGACATTGTCTGCCATTAGAGAGACATGAGAACGCACGTAATTCTATTTATATAATTAGTCATTTTTAAACGTTTGGTATAACTAGATCTACTAACTACACTTTTTCAAACACGGCTGTATTTTTAACAGTAAAATCCCGTGACAAGGAACTAAAATCCCGTCTATCGAACTAACCGAACACTTCAATGATTATATCCAGCGCGATGGTCAATTCTGAATCCGTTCGATCTTACACTCGAGTTTTCAAAAATAATGTCCGATTGAGATTTGCTGAGTTTTTAATATGGTTATGAAGTGATGCACTAAGATTCTCTCATTAGAATCTAATTCGGTATTAAATATGTCACCGACTACGTTGATAATATCGCTCTTCTAGATAAAATTCGCCGTAAAGTTATTTACTGCTAACAAAGATTCTAGCTAAGAGTCAGTGAAATCAATTTGGGGGACATGGTGATATGAAACTGTGGCTAAGTGAGTCGCGTTATAACAGGATTTTAATCCATTTACTACTTTTGAATGGGGAATTATATGCTCCGATTTTTTCGGCAAAGTCT
>WURS02195708.1:0-20469 GCA_011762765.2 Rhinocypha anisoptera
TGTCACCCGGAGCTAGGCGGGGTAATCGGGAGGGGGAGGGGGGGGGGGAAGAGGTGGTGGAGGCAGTTTCTGGGTTTGGAGCTTGTAAAATGGCTGGTTCAGGAGAGGAGAAGATGATTTGTGCAAACATTCATGTAGTAATTGCAATCTTTTAAAAAGACAAATTGAATAATTTCTAATTGCTTCATGACATCCAATCTAGAGCCCTTTTCTCCCTTTTTATTCGTATTGATTTTTTTAACCAAAGTCCCTGTTATTTATTTCTTTCCCTAAATTTTCTACCTGTGAACTTTCAGTCACGCATTGAATAAAACTTAAAAGTAGTAGTAGTATTTTTGTTTATAGGGTGCTTCGACGGCTAGGGTCATTTCGCACCTCTTCAACACTTAGAAAAATCCCTATTGGACAAACACAACACCCCTGCCCTAGGCAGGATTCGAACCCGCGACCTTTGGGTTAGCCGGCGAGCACGCTACCCACCAGTCTAACCCGGTCGGCAAAACTTAAAATAAACATCTAATAAAATAATTATTATAAATTATTTATTAAATAAAATAAATAATAAAAACTAAAAATTAAAATAAATATCTAATTGCATTTTCACCCATGTTTATGCTAGGCAGCTATCACTCTATATGATCGTGAGACTTTGGGACCACCGATGATCACCTTTGAACCACTGCCAAAAATGTTTCTCCTCTAACAAAAGTGAATAACTTGATTGGGAAAATCTCTCGTTATAAACCTTGTCGTATTCCTAAACAATATAATCGATTTTAATTAACTTTTAACTACCTTACGATATAAACTCCTCAATGACTGGACGGTGGATGATACTAATGAAGAATTGAAACCCTATTCGACCTTATTTCGTTCTACCTATGACGTGTAGAGTTTTAATCTAGGGATATCGGTCTAGGAGAGTTGCTACATATTTCAATCAGTGTTTTTTATTGTTGTATTTCATTTATTATTGATTAATTTTTAATCAGAAGTTGTAATTAAAAATAACATCAGATGATATACATTAGCAACTATTGGTCTTATAGAGCTACGTTAAAGATTTCCGTTTAAACGAATTCCTCAAGTTCCTCAGATTCTCCCGCGCTGTGACCATTTAGGAAATACAGCTGTACGATCCCGCCATCTATTTGGCTGAGAGAGAACTAAGCTTAAGTTATCGATTACATCTCAGGCGCATGCGCGCCCTGTTTCAGCGGCAGTTACGACTCGATCTCCTTTTTTAAATATTGATGACATGCTTTATTCAAGTCTTTAAGGTAGGCGGAATTATGTATAAAATATTTAAAATTATATGATGAGAATGTAATTACGCTTGAAATGACACAATTTAGGTTTTAATTCAAGGAAGATTGGAAGAAATCTTCTGTTTTCACAGCATGAATTTATTTTTTTTCATTCCCTCAAGGAATATTTTTTTGTTTTAAAGAGCTGTTTGCATAAGTAATTAGTTAGAACAGCGTTAATATATTAAGAATCTTTTCCATTTATACGCATTTCCCAATGGGTGGCACAGTTATACGGTACAGCTGTGATAGCAACTTGGTATCTATAAACTGTCAGTTTGGAATGAGCTATAAATTATTACGCTTAATAGCGAACATCATTTCTTTTTTTTCATAGCACATTACCAAATAACGTATAGTCGGAGGGATTGTATGTTCAGAATTCCATATCTCTTTAAGATATCATTAATACACATAATGCATAGTTGGATTCATAGTTTAACTCTGTTTGCTCTCTGCTGATTGATTTGCCACTCCATCTTCCTTAATGTTTTTCTTCTTTCGTCTTGTAGAATATAATAAAACACAAAACAAAGTGAATATATTGATTGTTATATTGTGAATGCAATTGGAAAAATTATCAAGTATTACATGTGCACTTGAAATGTTATAGATGTTTGAGATGTATTACGTATCACTAAATCACATTAATTGTTTCTCTTCACATGGGTAAAGCATCATTTCTAAGGTATTCCAAATTATTCTTAAAGAATAACAGAAATTTAACAAAATTATATTACGTTTTTGGAATAGTTATATTGGAACGAAAATTCCTGCTCTAAATTAATGAATGTCGGCCAATTGCGAAAGAGAAAAATATTATAAATCTTGCTATTTTCCTTGAAAGAAGTTAATATTTGTGCTTATGCGGCTGCTGTTTGACAAATATTTCAGGGGATACTCTGTATAATATTATTGTATAAACTCATAAAAGAAAGGATGTATGTCGCATAAGCAATGCGACATACATAAAATATAAAACATGGAGTATGCGACTTGGATTTTAAATTGTATTTAATTTCAACTGAATTTAGATTTGGCTAATACATGAAATACATGTGTTATATACAAATAAGTGATATGATATTGTGAATTCAAAGAATCTTTATATGTTCATAAACTTCATTGTTTCCATAACAGTCCAACTCATTCTACAGTTATATGGGATTACATAGTTCATGAAAAGTAACTTTGAAAATCGGCAGAATAAAAGAGCGAGAGAAAAATTTTTAGAACATACAAATTTTTAATTGTGAGACAGTAATTGTGAGAGAATAATATGTGCCGTTTGAATTTGGTGAACTCTGCTATCGAGGTCAATCCAGTGCTTTTTCCCTTTGTTTTATAAAATACAATAGTATACAGAAATGATAGTCTTTAACAATCACACAAATTTCAGACATTTGTTGGAACCTGATTATTTTAGTTTTGGTTATTTATTTTCGTTTATCATTTTCCTTTATCGTTTTAGTTATATCTTTTACATAAAAAAAATAATTCTATTTCTTAGATTTTTCATCACATTTTTAGTTATCTCTCAGGTAAAAACATAAGTATTGGACAAATAATTCTAAAATTTAATTTATTTAACGCATGAAAATGCTTGTTTTTTACTATTGTTGTAGAAAGATGAATTGCGAATGTTTGAAAGTTATATGTTTTTTTTCGTGAAGCCTTAGAAACATCAGTTTTGTCATCGCTTATTCTTACCTTTAGTGTAAACACGATATGAATGAGTATAAATCTTTGTCTAATGACTCGTCAAACAAAATTTTATATTCCCATAACATGGTATAATTTGACAGAGAAAAATTCAATTCGTCTATATAGAAACTATTGACCTACGGCAGAACTGCTCCTGCCACATTCAAAATCCCGCCCCTGCTCTGGGCAAAGCTTCTGAAGCTTCGGCTACATTCCGCGAGATGGCATGCGCTCCATTCTGACGCGATGAGAATTCTTTTCCCGAACATTGCCGTTAGAGGAGTTCCTATCTCAGATGTGAATAAAGTATTTAATTTTAGAAACACGGCAGTCACTTGTATATATTTCTGTAGTAGAAAAGAAAAACACGAAAGGTTTCGACGGTAATCGTCATCATCTGGTCGAATTCGAAACCTTTCGTGTTTTTATTTTTTCTGTGGAAATATGTTTCAGCTGAATTTTTACAGGTTCTTATGTGCTTAAACTTCCTCCTACACCTCAATTCCCATCCTTGTTAACCATTCCTCCCGGTCTGAAGAATAGTGCTGACCAGACTTGAAATCACATTATAATAAAGTGAATACCTCTGTTTGTTCCATTATAGGATTCAACCAGGTAATGGCCTAATCATCGAATTTTATCTAATTAAAGCATTTGTAATAATTTGTTTTTGTGCCCTTATAAAGAGATGAGATTTCTTTTACGATGTACTATCCAAAAACGACTACCATATTCGTTTTTCATTATTTTTAATAGAATGGACCTAATAACCAGAAGATTAAAACGTCTCTCTGTAGCGCAATGTTTTGGAATAATTTTTACCTGAGAAACCTAGGTATCTCGGAGTTACTAATGAAGAAGAGTATAATATATTTTAACATGATTATATCAATGATGCAGCTACTTTTGTTAGATAAATTATTTTGTTTCCCATAACAATTGCGGATTATTCATTTATTTACATGAATCTAATAATTTATATTTATTTATTTTCAGGTAAGTTGCTGATGCTTTTCTCCGTCATTTAATTCCGATAAGGAAATTATCGGTGAGTACAAACGTTAATATTATTAATATCTTAAGCAATAATAGGTTTTATTAATGCGATATAATCCAGTAGGAAGCTTTCAACTTCTTGTATTTTTTCTTGTAATTCCATTTCTTTGAATCGCATGCTGAAACCAAGGAAAAGGTTGGTTTTTAGTTGCAAATTTTGTAAAGTTGATAAATCAGGATTTTCCAGAAGAGTGGATCTAAAATCGTTTTGGCTATAATAAGTGTATATTCTCTTTGCCTGTATGCAATATAATTATTGATGATGTGTAAAAATTTAGTGATGCTTGTTCATAAGTTATTGCGATTAGGCAGAATTCGCATACACACGTGCCCAGCGGGTTGTATACGTTTTTAGGATGAGCTGTGTTTTTTCCTTTCGCCTTTTCAATAGGAATTTCTTTCTCCCAGTTGTTCATTAGGTGAAACGTTCTATCTCTCTTAATAACTTGGAAAACTTTTTCACTCTTTGTTGTTAAATTACATTTTAAAATCCATAACTAGTTTGAATATATTTGAATCGTAACCCTGCAAGTTTTTATTGCCCGAGGTCGATAATCTCCGCTCTCTTTGGACAGATATTTTTGGAATTAGTAAAAAAATTAACAGAAATGCTACACTTTGGCAAATAACGTTATGATAGAAATTTAGATGTTATTAACATTTTTACCCATTGGATTAATAATTTTTTGTGCTAGTTTTAACTCAATTTTCCATTCCAAGATTTCATAAACCTTATAATAGATCATAGATCTATTGTTATTACCTAGAATCATAATTGTAATATGTTAATTTAAAATATTTTTTAAATTAGCGACATATTTCCGTTAATTAGAAGAAAAAATCATTTATGTATGCTTTATTGTAATTGTAATTATTGTAACGTCAATAATTAGAGTTTTTTTATTTTAAATGAGAATGGTCTCCTTACATTTTTGCACTCAGTCCTGATAACAGATATTAAATTTCATAAGGATAAAACTGAAATAATTGCTTGACTTTAAGATTACATCGTGACCTCTACGACTTAATATGATTTGTCCCTGCATTCCCAAACCATACGAAACCTCCAAATGAACAATACGGTTTATATTATTTACTTAAATGATTCTTTTCATTTTAAGGAGGTTTTTCATGGTGTGTGAAAATATTAATTTTAATGTGAATTAAGGTTGGCGTCTGTGGTAATTGTTATTTAATATACCGGACGACACTGCTGTAATATTTTCTCAGTCTCATTTATAAATCAAGATAAATATGTACAAAGTTCCCTTCGATAATGTCACTAGAGTATAAAATATTTTACTATATATACATAAGTCATTGACTTTGGCTAATAATTCCGAGTGCTCATTTCTTTTGTTGGATTCAGAGTAGATGTTCATGCTGTGTAAACGAAGATACAATTAATTTTCTCAGTCATTAACCCACCCCCTACTTTTGAGGAAGAAGTATTTTTCGATCATCTCATTGCCACTTAGTCCTAATGTAGCTGGCAATAGAATTTAATAGAATCTTTTCAGGTTCACTAGGGTTTTTAAAATTATTTGAAGATGTGGCCATAGCCGCTTACGCACCCTATAAACATAGGTATTAGAACTACTAACTATGTAGACCCTATATTATTTAATAAATTTCGTATTATCATTCGTCAGTATTATAATTTTTTATATCGTTTCCTATATGTTTTATTGATTTTTTCTGGAATTTCTTCCGCCAAATAAGAAAATACCATTAGCAAATTTTTAAACAACTAACTCTTGAAGGAGTTTAAATTTCCCTGGATATTATCTCAACCTCGGAAATTTATATAATATTACTTTTGAAGCATTGTTTGTTCTGTGAATTTTCGTCCTTTAGCATCTTGTTATAGTTCTTCCTGAGTTTATAACAAGTGTATTATCAAAAAATAAATATTTATCTCCGTGTTAAAATTATAAGTATTTTAAATCTGTTTTACAATGTTGGGACAGTGATTTGTTGTTTCTAAAATATCTATTACTTTGGCGTTAATATTCGTCGTCAAATTTATACAACTTTATTCATCTTTCTCATGTGTTTTTTCTCGTAAGGTAGAAGTCATAGCATAACTCTTTTTATATTTTGAAAAATATATCGGTAGTTTTATAAAAGACAATGTAGTGACATCAGTTTGTTTGTTAATATCACCGGTTAAATTTTCATCTCTGTTCATGACTGGATTGCCCATTACATATCTTGTCATTTGCAAGTGTGCATCCAATATCGGCAACCGGTTTTGGAACATATAATTAATATTATTACTTTAATGCTGGATACAATGTTTTGTTTAATATTTACTAAACCTCTGTGATAAACTGTCAAAAATAATCTAACTAATTTATAATTTCCCGTTTTTATTAAATTTATAAAATAATTAATGTAAAAAATAATTGCTTAAATCAATCAGATGGTCTTTAAATACCATCATCAAATTGTAAAATTTATTTTGACAAAAATATATAACACATAATTTAGCTTTATTATAACTTTATCGGAAAGTTCACCAAACTAAATAAAATATAATATAATTTACCGACTATCTCTTGTAAAAAGAACTTCAGATGTTAGATTTACGAGCGAAGATTTCTAAAAGGCTTGATCAACATGTTCAATGTAGGTGTAACAACTCCAGTGTGTTCTTTAGAGATGTACCCATTAATTTTCATTTTTAGTTTTTTCGAATAAAAATAATAAGGAACTAATCCTCTTAGAACAAATAGATCCTAGCTCTTCATCGCCGTAAATTTATATCGGCACTCGCCAAAAACTGATTCCGGAATTTAAAAGCGGTATGATACAAATTGAGCATTTTATAGGTTATTAGGCCCCCCTCGTTGAAGTTTGCGGATTAATTTTCCCTGGCGGTGGCGAGTCAAGGGTGATAGCCAGACGAAAATGGAAGAACTGATGACTTTGGCCCAGATTAATTATGTCCTTCAGAGAGGGAGTGAGTTAGAGAGAGAGAGGGAGGGGGATAAATAAACTGGTGGTGATACTTGGATATTACCAGTGGACCTGTCGTCGTTGCAGAGGGGGAAGGTTATTACGGGGGGATCAGAGTGAGTGACTTTCAATTTAATATGAAAGGGTTTCGGCGGAGTGACGATGGGATGTATGGAGTGGCGCAGATGAGAGATATGGGAGGAGAAAGTGGAGGGAGGGAGGGGGATGATTAGGAGCTGACCCGCCGAGATCCCCAGTCCGTTTTACTGCTTTTTAACACGATGGACGGCAAAACCGGCTGCCGAGAGATTCAGAAGGCTACAAGGTCCCAGGGACCTTGGTCTCCGGTCTGCTGCCGCCGACCTCCCCCCCCTCAGTGCGCCGCCGCCGCCTCTTTTTCTCCCGACCAATTCTCTTTTGCGACATTCAAGAAATCTGGCATGTGACGTTAACGGCATCGTATAAAGTAGGGTCTGGTTCGTTTTGGTAACTTTGAGTATCATCGGTCCCAGTTGTACTCTTTTGAATTTCTTTTCTCCGGGGTTCATTACTACTTGGCACTTTTCTCCAAACCGTGTATTAATTATATTTAATAAATTTTCAAATATATTGCTTCCCTTCATGATTTATCTTCGATGGTGGAAATCCGTATGTGTTTCTTATCACGTTAGATTAACGATGGTGCCTCGTCGGGTTTACTTTTGGTATTACATCGTAAACTTTAATTGGTAACGTGATTGAATTTTCTTTTCATGAATCAGTTTTGGCTCCTAAAAATTTCGTTTAGGATCGGTCACAGAAAAATGATGGTTTATTCATATTGTTTAAATTGTACATTTAAATATAATCAAGATACAATTTTCGTGTTTTTTTCTGTTTTTTTTCCGAAGACCTAAAAGCAAAGAAATGTGCTTAGAGGCTATTGCCTAGATACTCGAAAAAATATCGTGGAAATGATGTTTGCAATTACGAAACCCACTACAAGTTGACCCGACAGGGATTAAATTAAACCGACTGAAATAAAACATACAGGGTCATACTACCGATGACGACCTTCTTCCTTTCATACATAGTCCCTCTTGGCCTTCTAAAAATGGTATTTGTTGTCCGTCCTGTATCTCAGATTAATTCACCAGAAACAGCGGTTTGAAAATCCGCGTCACCGAACGTAAATGAAACACTTCGAGCGTGCTTTCCATCCAGAAAGAGTTGCTCGTGCGTCCTGTTTGCGAGTAATGAGCATTCCGTTTTTGTAGGAGAGCTGGATACCCCAAGTGATCGGTGAATATTCCTTTTTTGCTTCAATTCTAAAGGAGAGGCAGGTACGATTCAGCGCAAATGAGCATTCTCTTGCACATCGGGTGCCCTTATACATTCGAATAAACATGTTACTGGTGAATAGATCATCAGAGATTGGTTAAGTTTCCTGCGCAGCATTAGATTTCCATGATTACTAAAAATAACTTAGCAAGACGTAGTTAATCATTGATTGGACTGATAATGGTATTAGAAAGTATAGCGAGCTACGAGTCACGCGTATTCAGCTATTAGGGTCATATAAAATAATCCTTGTAAATTTTTCTGGATTTTTTTATCAATTGGTAAATTAAAAAGTGTAACATATTTTTTACGGTCATATATTGTGCTCAGTGAATTATTTTTAAAGATTTTTAGCATTATTAGAAATGAATATTAGATAACAACACTGTTCGCCAGTTAAATCACGAACGTAAAAGACCCTCGATTTCTTACCGGTAACAAATTTTATTTTCACAGAAAACCTGTATGCCATTGTTGGAAAAATTACAACCCTGGCTATTTTATATTTTTTCCGTAGTCTATTCAACCTTACCTTTTAATAGTGTCCAATACCCTACAAAATTTAAGTAACGGATTTGAAGCTGGGATTTTAGGGAGAGATTTACTGTTAGTAATCGTCCGTGGAAAACATTTTTATGAGATTACCATGTTTCTGAATGAATAGAGTAGAAATATTTGGAAGACAGGAAACTGTTTCATACTGTTAGAAATTCAATGAGACATATCTAACTTAAATTTTATCAGTGAATGACTCAGTGCCTTAAATTATTGCATTAAATAAAAATATAAAAGAATTACAAAACCTCTTGTTTTTGTAAGTTAATTCTTTAACGTGACATGAAAATTCTTTTTACACATTGAAACAAAGAAATTTCAACTAATTTCGGGTATTCTAATGTTTAAAAATTGGCTACAATTCCGAATCCTGTTTGTTTTATGTGGTAAAATTTGGTATTTGTTAAGCCAATATTACGGTCTTTACCATATTTCAGGAAGGATAAATGATGATATCCATTTTTTTGTGAAATATTTCACCACGCCCGACCTTCCACCATGTAAGACACTGACAAATTACTCATACTATCTTAAAACTGTAACGCTTCTAATAGTAATTGCCGATCTAGTCCCAGTATCTTTTTCTACAGCCTCCCATTGTTATTCTGGAGTTTAATAGACTTGAAAAAATTATGTTATGACCATAATTTATAATTAACGACTAGTGTCTCGACCTCCTTACCAAAGGCCCTTGCGTCGGATCATAGAGAGTGATGTAGCTGTGTAATTAAGCATTACCCTGGCCATTTTGCCCTTCTTGCACCTGTGGCTTAATTACCCTCGCAATCCATTGTGGGTGTAATAAATTTTGCCGTGGGATCTATCTCAATAAAATGAAATTAGCCTAAGCTGCTCATATTTGCTGTTTTCTCACCATAAAACTATATTTCTGTATTCAGTCAATTATAAGTGAAATATCAGCATTGATAAACACAATTTTCACTATAAATGAACTTTAAAACTATATCCATCTACAGAATTAAAAACGGTCTTCTGTAATTTTCGTAAATATTTCTTAGATTTAAGGAAAATTAATGTTGATAGTGTTACATTGCACGGAAAGTTAATTAAAAATAATGTGGTTCCTATATTGAAATTTTATTAATTTACTTTTACGAACAAATCGTTTGGATGGCAATGCATATTTTAGATAAATTGGAATTTTATTAGTTTTTGGCAATCTAATGATAAAGAGGGACTCTTAGCCTTTTAAAAATTGTATTTTAAGGTTATTATGAAATATTCAATTCTCAGTGGAAGATTAACAATCCAAGAGAGATTTCAGTGGTGCCATTTTTCAACTTTGAACAAAGCTCCTCATTTTGACGTTTCTCGATATGCCCTTAAGAGAAACCAAGTCTACCTACTGATATATAGAATAGATTCTGTTTTCAATATCCGTTAACTACCGGTTTTTCACCAACCAGCTAAATTTGTATTTCTGTAGGGGAATTTTACCATGAATTTCTTTGAACTAATTCGAAAATTGATTCTAATTGTAAAACTAATAGAAAATTTATTCGATTGTTACATGCGTACAATTATTCAATCATACAATTTTACATCTGTAAAAATAATTCAGCATTGAAAATAAAATAAGGAGCATGCATATTATCAGGTTCCTTAATCATTTTTGACTGCACATGAGTACACGTAAAATAATAATTAAAGTTCATAATCTAATGATCGTCCAGCTGTGTTCAGTCCAGCCGTATCCAGCCACTATCCTTGAATTTTTAGTGGGCCGGAATAATCACTCGCTCGCAAAATAATACGTTTAGCGAAGTTAGTCACACCTCATGGTCTCAGAGGACTTATATTATCCGCTAATGTCGATGAACTATGTATGTATGAGTGCGATCGAGAATGCATCGGTGTTATATTTCGTCTCGGGTGCTCAGATCTGCCAGCCATGGCGGATCCGCATTAACAGCTGTCATTCCGTCTCTTTTCGTTGGCTTAGATGCATCTTCGCGGTGGAAGGGCTTGAGGCATGTAAAACGGCCGGTCGCTTTTAACAAGGGAGGTGCCTCTCCGCATTGACCCATATGCTAATGTCCGCGGGGTCCGATATCGCCACCGATCGCCCTAGCCCGCTGGACGGAGTGGGAGTTGGGGGGGGCTCAGCAGTTCGAGAGTAATGGACCGCTGTTGCATTCGCTCGTCCACGGACAACGTCGATTACATGTCGCGACGTCGTGAGCACACGCGCGCCATTGCCATAGCCATCCGCTACACACACGGTGATGGAATGGGTGAGGGGCTAGGTACATCTTTTTGTCGAAATTAAGCATAGAAATACGGCAATGACATGGCGGCCTTCCGACATGCAACGCTTTGCAAATCGACATCCGTCCCCGCAGCCGTTTGTTTGGTGTGCTCTCTGCATAATTCATGAGGCATCGGAAACCTCTTCGGCCACACCACGGATTAGAAAATGTGCTCCTAATGAAGATTAGCGTGCACGCTAATTGATGCGCGGAGGCCATAATTTTTTTGTCTCGTGTGGGTTTGCTCGCTGCATCCTAATGCGACTTGAGATCGTTAGAATTTCCCATTCGTTTCCAATAGTTATTGAGGGGATATTGATTGAATTCGCATCGAGATGCCTGCCCTCGTCGATGATCGGTCCAATACCTTTAATTAAAAAAGTTGAAATTCTTTGCGTACTATTCACCCAGTGTATCGTAGAATGTTCTCTTCAGCCTGCTCTTTTGTTTTTTTTCAGAGAATAGTCGAATGTACCTGATATCGTTTATTAAACTAATGCTATTCAAATTTTATCGTCGGTATTTGGTGCTTTTTTGCAAATTGTACTCCTGGGAGTTTAAGAAAATCAATATTTAACATATAGAGGGAAATACAACCCTTGCGCAAATAATTCTGTAGTTCATTTTCTCCTAATTTAATTTGATTAATATATCGATATAAATTTTAATGATTCTGGACCAAATAAAGAAAAAAAATCAGACAAATTTGGGGCGGATATTCGGTAAGACATTACAAAATAGTTTTCTTTGAAAAATTTCATCTTGATGAATCTTGTTGATGTATTTTATAACTACTGTTCCATACCATTTAATCTGCTAAACGGATACATGCTCGCAACAAAGTGATTGTAAGATATTTTTATGCATTTAGATTGATTTCAAGGTCTCAGGATACTCAGGAAAAGACCTAAAAGCTAAAATAAATGGATTAAAGTTTATGTTGTCCAATTATTAAATTTTACCTCGTTACCTGTTAAGAACTTTCGAGATAATTTTATATATTTTAGAGTCTTATTGGCCTTGCTCTACCATGTCATCTATTGTTTTAAAGTTTAATTCTTCTGCCCAATACATACAAATAGTTTTGTATCCCCTAATATTTAACTACTAGAATCATTTCTGTCATTAAATATTTGTTTATCCATGCATGAAGTACTAAATAGATTATGTTTGCCGAGGGACAGCGCCGAACTTCCAGTTTTATTTGGGTTTTTCTCGCCATTGCGTATGCATATCTAAGTACGGACAAACAGTCGTCGATTAAAACAAATACTGAGGGATATAGCGGATTATCGACAAAATTTAATTGCCATATTTCCACTCTTTTAACAAATAGTATTAAAAACTAAATATGGTAATTAATTATTATGGCTGGGCGTAACAAAGGGGATACCTGATTTACGCTGACTAAATTCGTCCTCAAATTAAAAAGAGAAATAGGATGTAGTTGATAAACGTTATGTGACCTCAATAAACATCAACATTTGGCCATCAACTTGGTCTTTCATCGCTGGCTTTTTTTGCAAAATCAATAGATACTTTTATTCCAGTCGCAGATGCAATTCGTTTAACTCGTGCGATTACTTTGAGAGTATCACCCGCGTTTTGAAGTTATAATAACGGAATTAAATGTCATGTATGGAAAAAACAGTGCTATAAACAGTCTTGCAGTTCACGGCTATATGACGTATTTTAGTTATTCTATAAAAAAGTATAGCTGAAAGAAAAACCAGGGCAATTTTTCGTCCCTAGAAAAGTAATTAGGCGGGATGTGTAGAGCTCCCGTGGGGCTCTGTACCTCTCAGAGTAAAAGCCAATGTTTTAGTAGTGTGAGAAATTCGATCACGTCAAAATCTATGCCCTTCCAGGAGGTCGGTTTGTCTCCACTCTTCTAATTCGCACTGATACGCGGGTTGGTTCAAATGGCCACGGGGGGAGTCATCCTTAACCCATCGAAGGAGACGCAGGGGATACTTGTTTGCCCCAGGGCCACTCGCACACGTCAGACCCTTTTACTCCCCCTCTCTCCCACTTAACCCACTTCTTACATCGCCCACAGCCGCTCCCGGGCGCACTCCTGCAACCACGTGCTTACTGTGCTCGTTTCTCGCTTTTTTTTATTTCCCTCAGGAACCACAGCCCAGTCCTCCTCTCTCTCTCTATGCGATTCCCTCCCTCTCACATTCATGACTCTTCTGCTCCTTTTCACAACGCTCACATCCCTAGTAACTCTGTTTTCCTCCGTCCCTCTCCCTCTCTTTATCCTCCATTCTCTCCATCTCTTCCTTCCATCTGCCCTGATGTTTTAAAGCAAGAACTCGTCCCCCCCCCCCCCTCCCGGATGTCACTCGTCAGTGGAAAGTATTTCATTTATTCCCTGCTTTATTATTCTTCCAGGTTCTTTCCCCTTCTCTCTCACTCTCTGTATCTCTCTCTCTCTCTCTCTCTCTCTTATCCTCTCCACCTCCTCTCTTCCGCATTCCAGCCTGCGGTGGGCTCGTTATATCCACGAGGATACGGTCGGTGGAGAAAAAGGGGAAAAATGCTTACGTGAGGGTATTCTAAAGGAAAACAAAAATAAATTGAGAGTCGTAGACGATGGGAGAAGGGTTTTCCGTGGGCTGAAATAGTGCGTCCAATGGTAGGAGCATTCTTTGTTTTATCCTGGGAGACCTTTACAATAGAAATTAAATTTGGTTTTGTAAAAAAAAGGCGAGTGCATTACTTCCGTGACCCGAAGTATAAGTGAAAAGATTACTTCGAAAGTATACCTGGCGTATTATGGTCAAGCCGTGGATTATGATTTACACTGAAGAATATTTCATTATTTACTTACTTACCCCAACTTAATCTTTTATGTTCAGTTGTCAGATTTAATTTTTTAATATTTCCTCTGTTTTGAGTTTTATACTATTCATTTAATCCTCTTACCTCCATGATTTGCTTTCATTTTCTCCAATATTGTTTGACGAGAACGTCTGTGAAGTTGATAAAGGGAGTTTTAAATCTATTTGTGAGTTCTAATATCTAGTCGAGACGTGTGGATTTAGAATAGTGCTCTGATTGACATAGGTGGTACAGATCGCAGTAATCACAGTAAATAAAGAAGACTTGTACATCTAATTTATCCCAAAAGAATTAATGACACAACGTCCTGCCTATAAACTTGTTCCTTATGTGCACTATGACGTATCCTTGCGTATCTGAAAATTCATCATGTAAAAAGTAAATTAATGTCAGTTCCCACTCTAAATTTGATAGCCTAACGGTTATTAAAAATAGGCTGTAAAGTGACGTTTTTTATTTTACAATCATGGATATTCAAATTTCCGTAAAGCTTCGCGTATGACGATGTCATCCAATAAGACACTATCCTCTGAAATAATATTACTTTAATCATTGTGAGACTTCTGTTTCACAATAATTTAAGGTGTAGGAATTATCAACTTGAAATTCTCCGTTTATATACCAGTGCATTTAGAGTTTCCTTCGTTAAAAAATTAAAGCCAACTCTAACGATGTAACATATAATATAAACAGCTAAAGTTTCTTTTGAAAAAATTACTATTCTACAGAACAAAAAGGTTAACATTTCCCGTCATCTAATTAAGGAAAATCTGATAAACTTGTGTGGGAACGTGAATAAGTTTTCCAGGACTTCTATTTTCCTACAAAGTGAGGCGTCGTGATTTTAGAAATTCGTTCTCTTCTCTGTTGTAACGAGCTTTAAAAGTTTTTCTGATGTGATTATGCTTGTTGAAAATAGACTCCCGGAAGTTAGAGTACCCATAGCTTCAAATTTCTGCGTCCCTCCTGGATTCCTTCCAGGTTTTCATCTCTGGATTCGTCACATATTTCACTGAATGAAATTCCATGCACGCCTGCCGCACAATGCCGGGGAACGTTCCGAAAAAAATCGGCATCTGTTACAGTTGTTATTCTACGTCATTCATTATCTCCATAGTAATGCATCCCGAATTTCTCCTCAAATCAATGCAGGAGTCCAATTTTACATCTCCGAGGATTAATTCACCTCGACGACTTCTCTTTTCCATTTCGCCATCTTGATGTCCTGGGTAGTAAATTGTAAAGCCGGTCGGGGGTAAGTAAATATGAGACTCCGGAGTTCGGGGGAAGGATGACCTTAGAAAGCTGTGCAGCCTCTTAAGCTTCGCCTGCGTAATTGCCGGAGGGTCGTTCGGATTCGGAGCGAATTCTCCGGAGGAAATGACATAAGGGAAGGAGGGATAAATGGCTCCCAGGGCTGGTAGGTGGGCACTGGCTGAGAAGAATGCCGGGGGATTAAGACGGTGCGAGGGAAGGAAGCACGGCTCCTCAGCTTTCAATATTTCCATGAATGGGCTCGAATGCAAGGACGAGGGGAGGAATGATGAGCTCAACGAATGGGTCCAACTATCCCCACCCAAGTATTTCTCAGTTCGAAGCAGTGGAGACAAAAAAAATAGGTCGAGATCTAAGCAGTGTATAATCGATCGTGAATTCCCTCCAACGTTTCTCCGGTAGTAGGATTTCTTTTCTTTTCAGTGGGCGGACTTCCGTTCAGGTGGCGCTTGGCAATTCTCGTCGCCCTACGCGCTCTCAGTTTTTCCGATATAAATCTCTCATTTTTTTCAGTCTGCCCAAATAGACAAGTAACGTAAGCTACAGCACGTATCAAATTATTGCGATTGGAATTTGGCTTCATCACCTTCTTGCCTGAAGGAACATTTTCTTTAGTTTATCCTCGTGACATCATTTACAAAACAAGATATAAAAGGAAACATTTTTTTAAAGTTTATTTATGGAAAATTAATGTTTTCTCCTTATTTAACCCGGATTTAACTTCTCATTTGGTGAGTGAGTTACAATTATAAATCGAGATGTTCTTATTTCTATTAATCATCGGAAATAAGGACTGTGGAATAATAATGCAAATAATTTTGGAAAATATATCTGAAAATATAAGAGAAGAAATAAAAATATCAGGTGAAAAATTTTGAATCGCCTTTTTTGTATCACCAAATAACTAAAGCCTTGTGAACTCTCCAGGGACAGCGAACGTACTGACAGCGAATATCTTTCCATTTACATTACGCCCCCTGTTCCCCCCACTGCTGCTTGTCTACTAATTCAACTATCTGTCGTATATTTTGAACATTCAGAATGAGTTTGACTTTTTCTTAGACATTTTGGACTCTGGAGTAGTGTTTGCATCTCGTGCCGAAGGAGTGCTGTTGTCAGGATCTCTTCCATGACCACCCGTGTAACCTTAACTGCCCTCTCAACTCCGCAAACTACTCTTGACAGTTTTTGCCATAGACGTGTTATGAAAAGCGATCGGGGGATACTCCGGACATGTCTGAAATTTTTATTAGAAAAAACTCTTGGCGAAGGGAAGAGAGACGATTGGAAAAAAAACTTTGGTCCCTCTACCTTCCTTGTTCTTTGGAAAGTTTTTAAGGTCCGAGTAATCCTCAAATGGGTCTCGCTATTGCCCTGGAAAGAGGTTAAAAAAAGGGCTCTCCCCTCTTCCCTCACATTTCTTTCTTTTGGTGTGGAGTAGAAAAGTGTTTTACCCCCACGATCCTCTCTTCAAGGAGTTCCAAATCTTTTATGTGATACTTGCGCATAGGCCCTTTGACATTTTCCATCTAAATGTGCATTGGGGCTATTGATATCTCTTCGGTGGATGCGCATGGTTCTGTTGTTTTCAATTTTCTTATTTTCCATAGTTTTGGTAGTTGCGTTTTCCCTGGATAAACACCAGTTAGAAATCCTCCGCTGTTGATTGGCTATAATTTTATTCTAAAGATTTTTAATCTTTCCGTTCGCAATAGAAAGTTGTTAACGTTTTCTTAAGAATCCCAGGCTTCAAATCCAGGCGGACAAGCTTTTAATTCTGGGTCTCTGATTCGAGCAGAAGACTAAGGATTTTAATTATTAAAATGACGCTCTGAGTTTATTTAAGTATTGGCATCAACAACGCTGATCGTTGAAGATAGAATTCGTTTGTAATCTTCCCGCTGTTCTTGTATAATTTCGATCAATATCCGTAAAGGGAAATTTATGTGGCTATTTATGGAAATTTGTAGTCCATGAGGAAACTGCACCGTGGTCAATAGTTTCATTTTAATCAAACTTAGAGTAAATTTATAAAGTCGAGAATACTAAGAATTTTACTCAGGGGGTGCGAGTACAGGTTTTAAGTAATTCCAGAGAATTTTATATTAAATGAAATACACCTTGGAAATATTCCTACGATTATTCGGATGAGAAGCTGGAAACCTTGTTTTCTAGCGAGTAGGGGAATAAAGGGAAGTTTGAATGATTTTTATTTGTTGAAATTTAGTTGTCACTCGTTAAGAAAAAACTATACGAAATAGTTATACAGTATACGACATAAGAAAAATATGGCATATGACACGTACGCATTGATGAGTGAGTTTCGCTCTAGGAACGGCACATCGCTCTATTTTGAAAGCTTGTTTCATTGACGTGATTTCCTTTCTAAAATATTTTCCTTAATTACATGATCCGGAAGCCTTCATGCTCTTAAAGTGTTGACACGAAAGATTTTTATCGGAAGAGTAAAAAAAAAATGCTTCGATTTTGGGCATATTTTTCTTACAGTCGAAAAAAGTACCATTTGACCCCTACACGATAATGAGTAGGTAACTGGTATCGCTTATGCATGGCTTAACATAAGAAATGTAAGTGTATATTCATTCTCGCATCCCAAATATTTGATATTTTTATGTATATCTCCACATTAGAATATAGGTTAATAGTACGGGATTAAGGGATCGAGACAACTCAAACTTAAAGGTGATATTTAACAGTTTGAGAAGTCATCATTAACCCATGTTAGGAGTTCATAGGTTCCCTCAAAAACTCAGAAAATTATATTTAGCTCGCAAAAAATGTATCTATCTTACACTATCTTAACCTATCTTACACTGCAGTCAATGTTGAATTTAACCCTAACATAAACTTTTGTTTGTTCACTCTATTGATGGTGTTGGCACGTAAGCATTGAGTCAATCTTACGTATTTCCATCATTCATCACTATTTTTAACATTATTATGTATTCGTACAACAGCTTTTAAGTTACACGCTGCACATTGCATATTGATAATAAATGTATTAATATCGTAATATTAGTATATTTACAAATGTCGATAGTAAATATACAATATAAAAGTATTATACTCATTCTAGTGGTTAATGAGATTTTTCCTCGGTGATAATTGTCTTTCTGGCTGCTTTAAAATATTTTGAGGAAAAATATTGATCAGACTCATACTTCGGTTTCATATTTTTCGTTTTCCAGCGGGTTTTTTTTCGTAAGACCAGATTGAAGCGCTGCCACTGCAGAATCTCTTACCCTGCAAAACGCAGAGCTGCCAGTTGCTGGCGCCTCCATTTCATGGCGTGGTCGTTCTCCGTACTACTTGTGATTCGGGTTCAACTCTCCTCGCATTCCATACTTCTCCAAGGGGTCGACTAGTGGGAGCGTGGGAACACATTTTTGCCTAAAAGGTCTATTTCGACGAACTTACCCGGTCAGAGACTCGTACACTACCCACAATCCTAGACCTAATACCTGGAAAAGAATAATTCATTTTGGCATTTGATGCACGAAAGAATGAAAAATCTATAAAACGTCTTTCATTTCATTCATTCTCTAATGCTGGATAACATTAATCCACAGTTTTAAAAACTAAAAGCATGTGATGATCTATGCACTTGGGAAACATTCCATGTATTTTGAAAGCTAATATAGTATTAGTTTTTCCGTTGTGGGTAGGCTGTTTCCGAACGTGAAAGGAAATGGGCAATTCCAAACACAATGCGAACAACATATTATCAAACACGATACGAACAACATATAATTTGCCAATTCCTCTTGCGTGGATACTTAGAATGTTAAAGACTGGACAGTAAGCGGAGTCAGTTGACATTTTCACCACTCGGTAGATAATGGGAATGAAAAGTGAAAAATATTATGCGTCGAGATTAATTCAAATCCTTTGAGATAGGATTTAGAAGAAATAATAATCTATATAATTCACACACAGGAAACAGTGTCAATCCCTCAATATTTCCTTAGCACTAGCGATGCTCTTATAACTCTAGAGTACTCCGGAGCAAATTTTCGGCGCTGATAAGTCACGTCACTTGAAATTTTATCTGGAGTAATTTTAATTTTGGCTTGTATGTCCTGGAAAAAATCAGACAATCCCATAAATCATGAAACGAAGGCAACGATAAAATCTCACTTTCACTCTCTATCTTTAGGATGAACAAGTCTGGAGGAAAATAATTTTAAAATTGTGAACCCTATCAATTCTTTGCTAGATTATAATCTTATTCCAGCCGTTTGGACGATTCGCGTATATTTATAGGGACAGAATGGAAAACGTGTGGAATGATTTTGTTATAGGAATTCATAGAGAGAGAGAGAGAGGGTGTGATAGTCGAAGTTAAAACTTGGACTGATTTTACTTTTGTGAACCGTAAGGAAATTCTTAGTTGAAAATCTCGGATTTTTCGATCAATTAAGATGAATTATGTTGATGTCAGTTCAGGCTAAATGGTTCATTTTAAAATGTAAATATTTGTAAATTCAAGTTCATAAAATCCTAAATAATAGGAATTTCTCGTTCCTGAGTTTAACATAGACGGTAGTTGTCAATTCTTCTTTTTTAGACTTAATTTATTGGAATAATCAATCGGTCTCTTGAGTGTTCTCCTTTGCTTTCTTCAAAGCAATTTAAATTTTTTGTTAAGGTAGTCGACTAAACACTTCAGAGAGAAGTTGGTGATGAAGGTTTCATTAATTTTTAACTTAGTTATTTTTCACAACATAATTTTTGCGTTCTAAAATCATTCACGATCGCTTTTGCTTATGAAGGCACAAGAATTTCTGCCTTGACCATAATGAAACTTCTACTGGTGGGAAAATTAAAGGCTAAGCAAGTGACCTTCAACCGAGATAAGTTGCGGAGAGGGTCATGCGCTTCCCCGTGTGAAATTTCACACATCGTATCGCCATGAACCTACATTCTCTCGTAGTTAAACTTTGTTTTTTTTTCTCGCGAAACACTGCGGTGAAAACTTGGATTTTTTTCTGCACAGAAATAGTTTTAAGGTTTATTTGCAATGTCATTTTACAGATTGAGCCGTCCCATTGACGTTCGTTTGCGAAGAGAAATTTCTTTGCAAAAAGTGTTCGGCACCACGGGAGCCAGGATCAAATACATCTCCTTCACTTTATCAAACCAGTTGGGAGGGG
>WURS02195819.1:0-20468 GCA_011762765.2 Rhinocypha anisoptera
ACCCCGCTGTATTACTGTAGGATTTCCTCTGCCTCTCCCCTCCTCTTCTCCTTTCCCCTCCCTTGCCACCCCCCATCTCATCCCAATTCCCTATAAATATCCGTGTATTTTCATGTTCCCATCATTGTACCTGAAGATGGCTCAGTGAACTGAAACGTACGTTGTACGTTAAAGTTTTATTTTTTCTGAGGAAAAGTGCCGTTTTTATTCTCAGTAATGAAAAATCCTTTATCGTCTCATTACATTTCCCTAGTACCCATCTTATGAATCCCAACTTTTTACTTTCCGTTCCACAAATCTCCCGAACATGTTTTCCCCACTACAGATCTTTCGTTACCGTAACACTTGAAGACTTGGTGGGTGAAGGTGACCGTTGGAGAATTCGACGCATGGGTCATTTCGTGAATTCGTCGCAATGCTTTGCTCCGTTCATGTTTCTCCAAAAAAATATTATTTCATTATTAAAAGGTCATGTACTAATTCTATCGTTTCGTATCCAGGTAGGTCTGTTCCCTTCTGCTACCCTACTAATATTCTTTATTTAGAGAACATGTTTTCTTTCGTTCCTTAAAATGGGGGACGGTGTTAAGTCTTGGTTTTACCGTCTTATCCGCGTTCTTCCTTCCGTATGCTTCATATTTTTTTCATTTTTCCTTACATTAAAGGCTTTTCATTTATTACAAAGTCCAACAGAACTGGGAAAAATTGTCCATAACTACAACTACTGGGAATTCCTCCAACTATTATGAACCCGGGAGTCGAGGTAGCCCAGTGGCATGGCCTACTGAAAGGGGGACCCAGGTTCAACACCCGGTGACGCCTCTGGGACCCGCCTCCCTTACAGTTAAAACCCAAGTTGATATTTTCTACGTACCACATCGTGTGGAACTATAGGCGGCACAGAGAAAGAACTGATCCCCGTACCATGATATGCTACTTTTCACACGCAGTTAATAGTGATTTTTATCGTATTGGTAGATGAGATCTACCATCACCTATCAAACCAACCTTAAGGTTGAGGACTGGTTTAATAATGAATTACCACATTAAATTCGCATTGACTGTGAAAAGGGAGCTTTGGGAAGGAAACAGGCACTGATATATTCAGTGATAATCAAGTCATAACTCTTATATGAAAAAAAACTGTCACAAATACGGAAAACAGCTGGTCATTTCACGAAAACACATTGCAATAAGAAATTACTATAATTTTATTTGTACCAGGGAATTTTTTCATTTTAAATGGTGCAGTAAATTTTCAAGTGTAGATTCCATGGGAACAATTAATGAAAAAGTGCAAATATACAACAGTCCTGCTAGTTTCACCAAACATTATGTAGCAGTGATACGTTTTTAAGATTTTACCAATTCTCCAAGAATTTTTCATATCAATCTTATGGTTGGAAACCAGGTTAGCTTAGTGAGTAGCATGCTTACGGCTAACTTAAGGATCTCGAGTTCAACTTATGCCTCAATCAATGGTCTTGAGTTCATACCATTGTTTTTCTTGGACTTGAAAAAGCACTAGATCATCATAGTCATCAACAAAATCTAAATAGGGAAATAGGATATGATAAACATAGAATAAGACATGATTGGAAATTGCATTTGGAAGCAATAATTATTAGCTCTAATTTTGGGCTCAATATTCAATTTATTCATCACAGAAAAATCACATCACTTTGGTACACTGTAGAAGAAAGACATCAATCACTAAGTAATTAAAAGTTTATGACAATTTACACAGTTTTGCTCAAAATACGGAATGTAGACAATGTTAGCACCTTTTTCGTTTTGTATGACAACATTATAAAAGTCACATTATGCTCAAGCAAAAAGAATACACATTATAAAATAAAATATTTTACTAGATCAGTTCTTAGATCATATATTGAATTTTTTTAACGTGGTGAGTTCTTGGTAGTGATTAACACATTAGCTACCAACACGATGAAACATTGCAGCACTAATAACCAGGCAAATAAATGCATATATATATATATATATGTACACACATTGTCAAATATTGTCATCATATGCTTCTATAACATCATTATAAGGAAAATAATATTACTAGGATGGAGCAGTAACAAACAGCTGCTACAAACAATAAATCTTTGCATTCATCATTAAAACAGTTGGTAATATTTTCAACATTTTAAAGAGGAAGGAAACGTCACTTTTATCAGAGATTGTGAAACATTAAAATCGCTCGTTGACAGTGATACTGCAACCACTACCTCTTTGTGAGTCTATCCAGGAGAGCGCAAAAAAGCATATTTCAATTTTTAAACTTAAATGTGAAGAAAATGTAATTTTTTATTACTACAAAGCAACGAGGTGCCTTAAACAATAAATATTTGTAGAGGCTCATCATAAAATCTTTGGTACTTCATGCAAAATGTCAAGTATAGCATAGTCTTATTAACAAAAGAGGGAAATGGAGGAGTGTGGATACCATGACAGATTCTGACTACAGGTCTCTTTCTGAAGTTCACATATCATCAATTTATAATCAGTAATCAAGAGAATTTCTCATAATTAACATCAAACTTTTCAAGTAATTGTTATGTGGACCTTGAAAAACTTTCCATGTGACCAACAGAAACAAAGCCAAAGGAGTCTATGCATTCTATGCAATTTCTTCATGGCCTCACTTGATTGAAATTGCCAATTTCCATATTTACTCAAAATTCTTAAATGCCACCTATAATTAGATATGTAACTATAATTTGAAAGTCAAAGGAGTGCTGATAAGAATAACTGAGGGAAAATGTAGGATAGAAACAGGCCATAGTACATCATGCAAAATCGCTAAGCCAAAGGAAAATGCCCAAATCTTAGTTGATTAGTCATAACTAGCTGGAGTTATTAAACAGAGGCAGTTTATACTACCAATCCTCATGGTCCTACAAGTCAAAAAGCCAACAAAACTATTTGCATGGCTGTTACCTCCAAAAGCAATGATTTGTTACCTGATGCAGATCGTACCAAGCCTAGTTACCAAGGGAAGGAATCTCAAAAAACATCCTCAAAAAAAAAAAGGGATTGATAACCCTAAGCCAAACACAAGGATTGGGTTTTCCTGTCAGATATTTTTAATTCAATCCCCTATAAAACTAACATTTGACCGGTTACTGCTAACCTTTTTAGTGCACGACCTGAACATGAAGGTTAAGAATGGTGTTGCCCTCCTGCTGATTCTGAATATGACAAAGACTTCTAACCCCAGATTATGATTGATGAAAGAATAATATGGTCACTTCAGAAATTAATGTTTTTATGTGATCTATCAGATTACAAACTGCCGAGTGGAAATTGAAATAAAATAGCTTCTAAAAATAAATAAAAAGTAGTCAGCAAGATGAGGAATCACCACTGGTCATGGCAGAAGTAACTAGTGTAATTATTAGTTTCATAAAATTACAATTTGCATGTGTATCATTATTTACAAATGACAATCAGAATAATTAAAAAAAGAGCATCACAAAACAAATAAAAATATGCCTTCCTCAAGCAAATATTAATGTCAATAAACAATAATTCATTTTACAGTTGTTCCAGGTTTAC
The DNA here is from genome assembly GCA_011762765.2 of Rhinocypha anisoptera. Classification (NCBI taxonomy): domain Eukaryota; kingdom Metazoa; phylum Arthropoda; class Insecta; order Odonata; family Chlorocyphidae; genus Rhinocypha; species Rhinocypha anisoptera. The sequence goes on from WURS02195819.1 coordinate 3,571, forward strand.
TCTAAATATATCCTGATGCCAGCAGGTTTGGAGAATTATTTTGTATTATCCACATTTAGAGAAAAATAAAATTCCCCCCAAAACACAGAATCAAATACAGAGAACGCCAATGTCTAATAAGAATATCAAGGAACTTGAAAGAAAACTTAATTAATTTATAAGAGATTAAATAATTTGTTCAGTTTTTTCTTTTCTTCCCTCATAAAGTATTTTTTTGTCATTAATTGAAATCGCAACCTTAACTATGCATACAAGTATGCCAAACAAAGTAGTCACTTCTGTTCAAAGCAAATAAATGTTAACAATGTTTTATAAACAATTAATAATTAAAAATGAGTAAGAGTATGGGAAACTCATGATCATAATTCTAAAAAACAGGTATGGGAAACAGTTTTCCTGGAGAGTTGTTTCAACCTGAAGGTTTCAAAAAGTGTGAAATCCCAATAAATACATTTCCTGTATCTTCACAATAAAATTATCCTGCTTAAATTTAGTTAATAGATTAGTTTGTGGTTTTGCAAGGTGACGACAGAAAAGCTCTATCAAAAATAATTATCTTCCACCTACCACTTGATCCTCTTCCAGATATGCATTTTTTTAGCATATAGAAGGTCGCTATGGATGGGCCAATAAAAACAGTAACAGAGTGCCTGAATTTCGGGGAAGCACTGAAATTCTAGGGACTAGCTATTTGCCACCAACCCCTCTGAAAAGAATGCATGGATTATAAAGCAAGCAATATATTACCCAAAATATTACTGTAGCTTCATATCTCAAATGCATTACTTTGAATAACAAGCTCTTTTGGCATGGCAGTAAAAGGCCACCCGACAAATTTATAATTGCAATTTGAGTTGATTTTTTAAAATAATATTTTTTTTAATCCTTGCTCAAAACTCAAGTACTGAAACTGAACAGTATTTACAAGGAAATCACAAGCCTTTGAAATCTTCACATAGTATAGAGTATACAGATATACTATATATAAAATTGTTACTCCAGATTGAGAGCCAATGGTCATATCTATGCCCTATGGAAATTCCCATTCAAACTTGTAATTTATCAAAATCAATGTCATTAAAAATGAGAATCTCTACTGTAAAGTTTTGTCAGTAGGATAAGCAATGTGTCAACACAAAAAGAGTATTTTAAATGTTCATTCCAGACTATTTTTTATGGTTTAAATAATAATCAATCATTAGATAAATTACATCGGCATAAGTCCTAACTAAAAATCAGAAATTTCGCAAATGCTGCAAACTTTGTGATAATTTTCACAGTTAAGAAGAAACATTTTAAGTTTTATAGTAGCAAGACTATACACATATATATGCTAATTTTGGTTAATATATACAAAGGCTGGCACATATTTTATTTCATAGGCTCTGATCTGACTTAAAACCAACAAAGTACTCATGTAGTATTCATCACATTTTAAATGTCTCATTTAAGTCCATTTAAGCCTACATTCAACCTAAGGACTCACTGAAATATATTATTTAATTTCTGCAGTATATGTATTTACTAAAGATAATTGTAATTTAAAGCATGAAAATACAAATAAATAACTGTAAAAGCCATGCCAGGGGTGGTGATGGGATTATCTTCTTCATTTAACTAAAAATTCTTACTTGAGGACATGTAAAAAGCATAGTGTAACAGTTAAGATTTAAATTACCACAGAAAAGATGGATTGTTAATTCATCTATAAAAGAGCTAATGAAGTTCACATCAACAAAAAACAAATGTTTCAATCAATCCCATTTTCATATAAGTGTAATATAACTTAACCGTACCACTATGCTGAATGATTGCATGTTGTATTATGGAAGCAGTTATGCCGTGACTAGAGAGATATTTGAACTTGTATTGAATTTAATACAATAAATATGAAATGGGAAAATTCAATGATTCTACAGGTAAGAATGAGTTGAATATGAAAAGGTAAAGCAACATTCATTTGAGATGGCAAGTACCAAATGATAATTCAGTTTTAAAATCATATAATATGATCGAGCAACTTGGTGATGTTATTCCTCCAGCCTGTAACTTGTGGAAGAAGTAAAGTAAATACCTCAATAAAAACAAGCAGAACGTAAAAATCAAGCGAAATGAAGGATAGTAGCAGCTATTTGCCACCTTGTAGTGAATATATATAAATTAACAAACATTTTGATTGCTGCGCACCACCATATCACCACCATTTTCTAGAAGTATTAGTTGATTATAGATTATCAATCAACAGCTGGCATATCAATGATGACTGAAAATACCAGTTTGTGACCCTTAAATGAATTTACTTAATTTGGCATTACAATTAAACATATTCAAAACTAATTTGTGTATGGGGGAATTAGTCATTTAATTATTAATAATCACACATTTGCAGTGTCTCTATTCCATGAAAAGGAAGAAAAAATTGGCACCAGAAAATATATGCAATTCACAATAAACTTGCAATTTTTCCACCTCACTCATTTGAGAAATTAAATAAATGTTTTTGCACAGCTGAATATAACACTATTCACATTGTAATACGCTTAACTCTAATTCTTCATGGCACACTGAAACAATAGACAAAAAAGTCGTTCCCACTTCCTGATTGACAAGTTCTCTTTGGACTAGGAGGCTCAAGAATTGCCTTACAAGGGTTTCTTCTTTCAAAGTTTCATTCAGTTGTAACAACACTTGTCAAAGGCTTGTACGGAACACTGGGTGCATCTCTACGTCGAAATGTCACCCAAGAGTAAACCAAACTACCTATGACACTTAGATTAATTCCAATAAAATTGACCCATGAGAACACATAATCTCCACCAATTATCATTCCCATATAAGTCACACATATATTTTTCAAGCAACCAATAATTGTTGTTGTCAAAGCAGAATTATAGTAAGTGCATAAGAGTACACTATATGATAAAAAAAATCCCATTGCACAGGACAAAAAGAACTCAAATAAAAACCATCCATTTTTCCAATTTGGAAACTCGGCTGCTTTATCGAGTTCTCCTGTTAGCCATGCGAATATTAGGGCAGGCGGCATCATAAATAATGAGTTGTAAAACATCAATCCATATTTCCCAAGCTCTTTGGAGTCTAGTTTCTTTTTCATATACACACCATTAGCAGCTGTGAAAAAGTCATTGAGCAAAACAAAAGCATAACCTTGCATTGTGAATGCAAGATCATTACTGGCAGCAACTACGGCACCAATTATCATCACATAAACAGAGAATTGAACTAACGCACTAGGCCGAACACCAAGAATGTAAAACTCTGCTATCATGGTCATCAAAATAGAAAACCTTCTCAAAGCTGTAAACATTGGTAAACTTAATTCCTTTGTACCCCCTAGACCAAAAGCCATATTCCCTAAGAATATAAGGGGCAAGGGCCATATTTTAGGAAATGTGTCAGTACCGAGATCGGGGAAGGAAAGAATTTTCACTTTTTTAGCAACAAAAAGGAGTACGATAGTTGCAACCATTTGGCCTAATCCAAGAACTTGAAACGATGGAAACCCGTATGAAGTTAAAACAGTTTTATTTACCACTGTTATAAGAAATGAAGCAATACCGTAGGCAAATGCCGATGCGACTCTGTAACACACTGTTGACCTCGGGGATGGATCTATTACACCGTTTCCCGCTTCCACCATAACGCTGTTCTGTGAATTTTGGGCAACCATCTCAAAGACGAATTGTCTCACTCACAGTAACTGCTATGTCACCTCCATTCAATCCTATGTAGAAAACTGTAGAAGTTGGCATAAGCTTCACATAATCAATCGGTAATCGAAAGAAATATGTGCCAGGACTTGCCTCCGCTTTGCTTCTTACAACTCTTTACAGTCCAGATCGTCCACACAAAAACATTTTCCATGATAGTCACGGGAACGAGCTCATTTCATTTTGCAGAGCAATTGTCAGCTGAATACATATAACTAGTTACTTCGAGCATCAGCGTGGAACACGCTTGCCATTCACGCTGCCGAAGTGATCATTCACGGCACTTCGCTCCCTTGCAAACCGGGCAACACAGGCAACATCCTGGACATGGGTCATATATATAATGGGATAATCAAGCGGGAATATCAGCGTATTTTTGATGCCAAAACCTTCCACCTTTAAGACGCGCACTTTTTCGTCACTACGTGGTGCTCAGATCGGTCGACGGGTTGGAATAATGAGTGATTTAAACAGAGTTAAACGTAAACATTCAGTATAAGTGGTAGTTTTCCAAAGATTACTATAAAAAAGTAAAGTGGTTCGTACTGCTCGAACATGTTTTGTCCCCGGGTGTTTTTCGGGGTACAGAAAGACCCCGAGAAACAACGCCGAGCAAGGTATAAGAAATAAAAGTTTGTTCAAGGCAGTGGTGAGTAAGCTTGATCTGTTTTCTTTTCGGTAAATGAGTTGCTGTTGACCCGGGTAATATGCATCTGTATATATTCATCCATTTTATAGTTAAAATGTCGTGTAATTATTGCAACGTTCTAAGAACATAAAGCGTCACAATGTCAATACTTAATCTGGGTTGGGAACGGGTAGAGGCACTGAGATTCACGTATAGAGTGGGCAGATTGGATACTGGTAATTGCCCTACTTTTAATACAAGTGGAATACACAAAGGAATGCATTCAACACGTATTGATATCTGATTCCTAATATAAGATATCTAATATATTGCACATCCTTCAGAAGTAAATACTGCAAACGTCAGAATTCTCTGAGTACTTACGATCTTTAACTCATTCTCGTCAGATCCCCACAAAGTTCACATCCTTCAACGTTATAGTCACGGAGTAATGATCCATGGTTATAGCCGGGAGGGTATTTTGGATATTATTGTGGAAAAGGTTGTCCCACCTGAAGAGTTTTTCAATCCAACAAATGACTTTTTAGTGACTGATCTTACCTATTGTGGTGAAATAACTCCTGACTTTGTGATATAGTATTTTTCAGGATACGATATATTGCAAGGAAGTTTACACGACTCACGAAGTGTGATACTTGTAAACAAACTTTGATCTCTTCTAATCCTGGTAGGGAAGTACATGCAAGATTTACTATCTGACAGAGTGAGGGTCATTTAACTTTTGACTCTAAACATCTTATCTCCTTGGTGAAACTGCTTGAGGAGGTCACTCTGTCAGTTCTCATCACAGAAGAACTGAATATAGGTACAGCCTTCAGTATAGTGACAGCAAATGAAAAGCAGTTGTCCTTACCCCTATTTGGCAATAGTAGGCACTATCATCCATTGACAGAAGCTATAATTGGGTTCTTTGTGTGCACTTGAGTGAATTTTTTATGCAAAGAAGCTAATGCTTTGGGCAATTCGGAGGAGTACCCAAGGCTACAGAGAAAGAGAGGAAAACTATAAGGAGGCAAGCCCTAATAATGAATGCTGTCGTAACTACTAGTAATCTGCCTACATTGTTGGGTGAGTTGCCCAGCAGCAGGTGAGCCAAGGCCTCTTCGGTCATCCTCACACAAAATCCTTGCACAGCTGAATTGTAAAGAAGTGGAGAATTTAAAGGGATAGGGTGAAATGAGTGTGTGGTCTACCTGAAAGTGAAAGAATTTTCGGGAAGTAGATGACATTCTGTTCTTACGATCACAAAATAGATGGCATAGCTATTACATCAACCTGAAAGGATTAAAGCAAGATGGGAAGAACACCTAGAAAACCAATATGGAAATGATGTTACGTCAGTAAGATGAGACAGAAAAATAGAATATGATGACAGTGAGGATAACTTAGGTCCAGGTATACTTGATAGCAAAATTCAAAAAGTATGAAAGGAAATGGAAAGGAAAAAGGATGTGGGGATAAATAACATTCCTGCGGATCTGCCCATCTAATTAAATGTTTAAGAAAGTGAGGAAGAAAGAGTTCTTATGGACTCATTTGTAGAATCTATGAGGAAAGAATTTGGCCAGAAGACTTTTTTAGATCAGTATTGATTACCATCCCAAAAAGAGGGTAAAGCAAGATTACATGTATGGAGTATATCACCATTAGTTTGCTTTCCCCTGTGGCAAAAGTAGTCCTCAGGTTCATCAACAGTAGGATAGAAAGGCAAGTATATTACTACTTGGGGAAGATCAGTTTGGTATTATCGTAGAAAGGGGAGGGGCATGTGAGATGTTGTTGCTTTATGATTTCTAACTTCCATACACCATTGCAGAGGGTTTCCACAGTTGACGGCTCCCATCGAATCGTAATATTAATAATTCCTAAGGTATTTACCCTCTTTACCCCATATCGAACATCTTAATTTCTCTAAATTAGAATAAAAGGTTCTTAACATTGAATTTTCGAGATGTTAACTCCAGGCAATATTTTCTCGTTAGACCAAGATTTTTGACCTCCATGATTACTTCAGTTAAAATTATGTTGAAAAATTGTTGGTGACATCGTATCACTCTTGTGAGTTAATTAGAACTCACAATTTCACTGCTTTAGTCACAATAAGCTGAGCAAAGACCATAATGTTTACATTTCCAATTCGTAACCTTTGATAATTTGTTAATGGTTAGGTTTCCCTTTTTCTCTTATCAGTGGTTTATTAAAAGATTGACCAAATATTATTCCATACAACTTTTATTAAGCACGAGGCCTAAGCATGCGACGTAAAAATTTAAATGGGAACAAATAACATTATGCTGATGTGCCTCGAAACCAATAACAACAATAATTGAAATGACTTATTGACCCAAATCTACGGAAAAATAATCACATAAAACTTATGCTTGAATGCTTACGTCTGCTACAACATTTTTTCTCCATTTTTCTCACTGTCAAGAAGTCGACACATAGCATTAATTGTGTTATTACTATTGTGTTTTCTCCATTCACTTACGGGCGAAGTCTCAGAACGCAACCCGTCGACCGATCTCAGCGCTACTTATCGTCAACTTTGTGGCTGGAAGGTTTGGTAACACTTGAACTCTACTATTTTATATATTGCTCTTATAATATATATTGCATGATCCCAGTGAAAAGCTATAACAAAAGGTAACGAAAATATTATGAAGTGAGCGGGTGAATTAAAGAAAGGAAAGGTAGTGAGTTCCTAAGTACGAGGAGCATTTTCTGTACTCTCTGAGCTAAATAGTCTCTCTTTAAGGAATTTTATTCTAAATAAATCGTAAGATATTACTTATTACCAATATAACTTTCACTCATAAGAGAAAACTAAATTTTCAATCAGAATACGAAGTCACTTGAATTCAAAGGTTCCCAGCTCAACTTTGTGGAATCTCATTTTATATAAAATAATGAACACCTGATTACAAACAGAAATTTCATGCGGTACTGTGAGATGCAGTGGCATTGAAACCATAGTTAAACAATAGAAATTATACATAATACTGTAATAATATTTTGGTGGATGCTCTATTCATAGGAAGAACTTTTTAAATTATTTATGTAAATGCTGTGACCATATCAAATATCCAATTAATATGTTGCATCGTTCCTTTTAAGAGTACTGAATAAGTGTCGGATGTAGTCGGTCTTCTATTTTCTAAAACATCTTAGAAAGTTATTTTGGACTGTATAAAGATATTTTTGAAATGTCATTTATTTTTTTGATGGCTGACTGACCCTTATTTTCTGGACAACCATAGTACATAGTTAGCAATGTGTGAGTGTATCATGATTTTGAAACAGAAGTATACCATGGGAATAATGGGGAGCTTAATATATCCTTTTAAGCTCTTTTTGATGTGGAAATGCCTTCTCCACAAGGTTTTAATACACCCAGGGCATTATGCCTTATGACAGATGCGACTTCAAGTAATATCAGTTTCACGTCATTTAGGGCATCAATCATAACTGGCATCCTATGATGGTGGGACCAGATATTATATTAGCCATAGTATTCTTTATGGTATGCATCCAGTCCAAGCTATTCTTGGTTGAGGCTTCTGTGGTGTCTTGGATTTAAAAATTCATTTCTTTCAGGTTTTTTTCCGCATCTGTCCATATTGTGGGGACAACAGTTTCTCTAGCATTGCAGCTAGTGTCTTCAGGTCCGAAGTGATGCTAACTGCAATGCTAGAGAAACCGTTGTCCCCACAATATGGACTGATGCGGAAAAAAAACCGAAAGAAATGAATTTTCAGTCCAAGGTATGTTTAATATGTAAACCAAGAAACTTGACACTATTCAATCATACCAGTATTAAAGGTAACAAGGCATCATATGTTTTTTGTATTTTAAAAGACAGTAGGTATCATCAGCATACAAGAGTAACTTACTGTCGGGGAATGAGCTTGGAAAGTCAATTATAGCTATCAAAATGAGTAAATTGAAACATCAATGTCACCTTGTTGGACTTTAAATGGTTTAGACAGATTTTCATTTGGGACCTCTATTGCACTAAGATCATTTGGCTTTCAGTTACCAGTTTGTTAGTAAAGATATGAGACTGCACAGGAGGGAAGAGTTAGGGGAAGAGAGGTTCATGGTTATTGCTAACAACTTCTCTGCTTAAATCATAAAAAAAATCCATTTTTGTATAATTGCTCCTTGGTTTTTATAGATATGATTTAATCACTGGAGGACAGAAGTGGTAGTTGATTCACCACTTTGGAATCCATGATGCATCACGTGCTGATGAGATTCCAGGATATTATGCTCAGTGATCGTGGAAGAGCATTTTAAAAATTACCGTGAAACTAGGGAGGACTAAGATTTGACGATAATTATTTGAATGTGACTTGGGGCCTGTTTTTAAATAGGTGAGACATGAGCCATCTTGATATATATAGGAGTGTATCCTTCATTGAAGGATGTATTTAGTATGTCTGCAGGAGGCTCACAAAGAACTAGTAGTTGCCTCGAGGATAGGTTTGAGTGCCGTAACAGAACTTGAGGATCATTAGCTTGGAAGGGACTCGATAACATTTTTGACATCCTATGGATCAGTAGGGAAAGGAAAAAAGGAGTTTGAAAATAGGAGTTGATGACTTGTCAATGACTGTGGAAAAAGATTAGGAGCAGCTTTACTGAAAAGTTGGTTAAAATTATTAGAAATTTTTGTGGATGCTTCACTTCAAAGATGTTACACTGGAATAGATGGAAGAGTTAAAATCTTTAAAAACTGAAAGAGAGAGGTAAATATTGATACCTTATAGAAACATTAAAGAATGGGTATAATTTGTTTTTTTGATAGAAAATTGAGTATTTAGTGGAGGCAAAGGGGAACATACCTGACAACTAGAATATAGTAGTAATGTTGTACTGGAGTGCTGTTATGGGTGAGGGAGGAGATGTGAGTTAGATACAAGAAAACAGTAGAGGGCTAAGAAATTACCTATGAGATGAGGATGAAGGATAATCTACCATTTGTGGTAGGTTAACGTTGAAATCTAAATTAGCACTACCTAGCCTCACCTTAACATAATGGATCCAAAATTAATGAGGTGTTAAAGCTGCACAAAAAGAACATAAGTATTATAACTAATTCTAAGTATGACCCCTACTGCAAGCCCATTTTCATTAGAGAAGGCATAATGACAGTGATAAATCTGTACATTTATAACACTCTATTCATAACCAAAACAAATCTTAGTAAATATCAGGACCGATCAAACATTCATGAGCATAATACCAGAGCTAAATATAAACAGCCAAAATATAATGAAAAAATAAATAAATAAACCACTAGCAATAGAACTAGAAAGAATCTGGAAACAAAAAAAGTACAAATACTACCGTTTATAAGATCAAATACCGGAATCACTCCAAAATCATTCATCCACAACTTAAACCTCCTTGGTTTTGATGAATACATACATCAAAAGGTCCAAAAAGAAGTCATAATTAAAACATGCAGCATTGTAAGAAAGTTTTTAAGACAAGAAAATGCACTGTAGTCTGGTGTCAAACTTAATAAACTTCATTAAAACTAAGAAAAGAATAATAAAAATAGTTCATACTAACAGACCAGAATTAGCCCAATCCTTTGGTCGGTAATATTCCCGGGACAGGAGAACTTCCAGCAAGGCTGAGACAAGAAGATAATAATAATTTATTTGCCCAACTGATCCACAATGTAGATGTAGATCCACAATGTAGACATAGGATACAAAAAATACATTGAAAAAAATATGTTGACAAAAAAGTAGTATGTATTAGTTTCAAAGAGTTACAAAAGTAGTTACACAAAGAAAAATATAACAAGAAGCAATCCAATGTTGTTACAAAATTCAGTGCTTTTTTAACAAGAATAACAAAAACATTTAAATTAATGCATACAATAGATATTTATTAATTGAATGTTTGCTTTGAAAAAATTTTTTACACTTTTTTAAAGGACTCATTGGTTTCAAGGGTTTTAAGATATACAGGAAGTTTATAGCCTGAGACCCATTTCTTGTGGCCCCATGAGCTTTGCTCTGTTAGTCCTTGAGGAATAGTAATGTAACTTTTCATATTTCTTGTTTTGTGACTATGAAGATCAGAGTTTATAGTGAACAGATTGATATTTAGTCATACAAAAATTAAAATTGATGATATGTAAATACAAGGTAATGGATGGATGTGTAGTTCCTTAAAAATGGACTTGTAGGGAGCATCATGAGGCTTTCGTGAGATAGTTCAGATTGCATGTTTTTGCAATTTAAAAATCTTTGAAGCGTGCATTGATGAGCTCCAAAAAATTGTATGACATAAGAGAGTAGAATGCACCATAATATAAAACTAGCATGATATTTATATCAATTGATCTCCTGATATGGCGTAATAGATAACACATTTGGCTGAGGCCTCAATATTTTTGTCCCATGACAAGTTGGTAGTATACAAATAGGTAGCTAGAACTTTAGTAAAAAGAACGTTATCAATAGACTTTTTATCAATTTAATTAATATGTATGCTTTTGTTACTTAAATTACTCTTGGAACCAAATAGGACTATATGTGACTTTTGGTTATTAAGTTTTAGTTCATTATCCTGACACCACTTTATAATGTTTTAATTTACTGGAGTTATATTAACTTTCCGTGATTATTTCTGATTCATTTGATACCAACCTAACATTATGTAAATAAAACAAAATGCAAGTCAAAGACCAGATGATGACAATTAAGGATTGAAGAATTATACAAGTGACCGACTCTATTTTCTTACATTATGAAAATCCACCAGGCGAAGGCCTCCTCAGTGAATTTTATTATATACTTAAATACTTTGATTTATAACTGACACTTGGAGACAACTGGAAATAAAGAGGGTGGGTCAGAAAGGAATTTCCAAAAATTCTGTGGATGGAATGCAGTCGTCAAACATACATCCAAGAATGAACCTTCCCAAACACCACTGCAAAGGGGGACCCTATTCCACAACAATAGGAAAGTGTGACCATTTAAACCTTTCTTAGAAAGGAAGGACGAGGGATAAAATTCAGAGAGGGACTAGGAAGGAGGACTATGAAGTAGGCAATAATAAGTTCAAATACGTTTTCTCCACACTAGGCCAACAAAATGTAGATATACATATTCTGCAGCCAAGGAGTTAAATTCTTCCATGCCTCAGTGTCTGTTCAATCAGTTTTCCACTTAATGAAAGTATAGTCTCATCATTCTCTTTTGATTACTCTTTGATATGCTACTTACGGCCTACTAAAATAAGTGAGTCATTATCAAATGAATGAGGTAAACCATTTAATATGGTGCTCAGCCTCCCTCATCATCCTACATTTGCAGTCTGACAATTGATTTAGCTGCAGTAACTCTCAAACCGAACCTCTCACCTCCCCCCCCCTCCCCAGTTACGCCAGCCTCATCATAGGTACCATTGTAGTTCTCACGTAAAAGAGTGTCTCAGATGATAATCAAATAAAGGAGGCACAACCATCAGGACAGAGCTCAGCCTTCTTTACTTACCATTGTTCAAGGTTTGTAGTCTAATTACTGATCAAACTACCTAATCCCTCCTTAACACATTTTCCTCTAAAACACTGGAAACCATTCAGGAGACATTGTCTGCAGGAAATATTACCGATAAGGAATTTCTCTGCAGGGAAACCCTCCAGTAAGGGAAATTACTCTAAGTGAATACTAAATGAAAATATACGCATACATTAAAATCATTCCCCATAGTTGCCCATGGGGAACCAGATCCACACAAGGAAATCAATATGGAACAATGGGGCATTTTCAATAGGTGGGGAATCTATTCCTTGCAAGGATTTATGACAGGGAGACCTCTTTTTGTACAATTGCATGTATTAACAATCTACTCTCAATTTGTCTTTTCACTTTTATATTATGTTAAGAAAAATCTCTGAAGCTTTCCAGTATGTGCAGATATTCACACTCATCATGCACAGCATGGTAATAATGTAACACCCCTATAGACTCAATAAGTCATACTTTTCATTGGATGGTCTGAAATTAGGTAAGTAACCTACATCTATTCCACAAGTGTCTCGAAAGTAAGCCTAATAAGATTCCGAAGTGTCTTACCGTCGTGGGTAGCCTGTAACTCTCTGACTCTGTAAATGAATTTATTGAGAATAATTCTAAGATCATTGTCATTTATTGCAGTAGTTTTCCTTTTTTTTGTTTCTTTGGTTTCTGTTTGTCCTCATTTTGATACCCTTGATGAATTTTATGTGATAGTTGATGAAGACTAATGTACGGAATGCATCTTCAAGACAAATAAAAATTATTATTATTATTTTGATAAACAATTTATTAGAAAGGAAAGATAAGAGCTATTCAGTGTTCTCTCTGTCCTTCCCTCTATATTTAAATGATAAGGAATTTTAAATGTGAATATTTTCGCTATACATGTCATCCTGTGTTTTAATGTTAAATTACGATGTGAAATCATCTCGTTGATCCCACTCACATTGGATATTACCGCCTTCGTAAAACAGTTACACTCCGTTATTTTTCATTGGAAGATTTGAAGTTCTTGGAACACCAATAGGTGACAACCATTATGTGGTTAAGATACTTACGTAGTTGGGCGTCCTAATCTGATTTCATTAAGTAGTTGTGTTATCTTTTTGCAGATTGTGCGAGTTTTGCAATTTAAAACCAACTCAATTTGTGCATTTAACCTGAACTTTAAAGAATTAGGAATCACCTGAAGAAGTTACGATTTTGGCCTTGTGTTGATCTGTGCAACGAATGATGTTACAGATCTACTGAGTTCAGGATTTGAGAATTGCAGTCCGCTCAAGGAGAAACTAATCACGCGAAATGGGTGCGCATTTTTATGATTGCCTGCAGTGAGCAATAGTGTTTCCGCTTACATATCTGTATTTGCACTACTCTTCGTATTTATATTATTAACTTTCTGATATTATTAATGGCATGTAAAAACCTCGATGAAAACAAAATTTTGTGAATTTTGTGTGTAACTTTTTATCTAAATAACTGCGTTTTTTTACATCTCGTTGTGACAATCAGATTGCGATTTCGATTCTGTTTTCTCAAATCCGTGCTTCTTTTTTGCAGAGGGACACCATCGAGTTCACTTTGACCCCGAAGAACTTGAGGGTGGAGATAATTTTGGAAAAGATAACACTATAATCGTCCAAGGAGGCCCTAAAAAACATGTAATGTTTCTGCCCTTCATTTGAATGTTTTCAAGTCACAAATAATTATGTTTCTCCCTAGTCATTGAAATTTGATGGGCTGGACCTGTAATAGTAGCTTTTCGACCTGTAGGTCGTATAAATCAGGAGTAGAGCTATTCTTCTTTGTATTGGTAGATATGGCTAGGTGTGAAAATTTTTCCTCTCCCGTTCTATAGCTGTGCAAAAATTGGAACAGCTATAGAACCCGTGTATTCCGTTTTTATTATAGTATTTGCTGTACGTGTTCTATTGTAAAGTGGTTCATGTAGATTTTTTCGACACTTTTGTGAAAGATCACTGGAAAATTAAGAATTTTACCTTAGGATCTGAATTTTTTAATCGTTAAATTTCCAAAATCATCATGTCATAATTTGTGGAATTTGTATATAAAATGTCAGTTGTTCCCATTGTCCACTTCGTATTCGGTATTTCATTAGTTTACTTCAATAAATTACATCATTGTGGCCTTGCTTAATGGTTTTTCTTTCAGAAAAGTAAACGAATATTTTATTGTTCATTGATTTATAGAGGAAAGACTCCAGTTAAAGTAATTTTTAGTGATAATGTTCGCTTCAGTAAATTTTTTTCTGATAGAATCAGTTCCCTACTTCAGTCTAATCAATTCATTTCGGTTGTTTCTCTCTTGTCGAATATTTTTCAATCCTTCAAACAATTAAATATACTTTTTGAACATTTTGTGTAGCAATTAACTGCCATTATTTTGTTTGTAACTTTTCCAGAGAAGTAAATGGGGATATATTCTCTTCCCCAATGTGGAGATTAGTCTTGGAACATTGGTATTATGAAAAGTTAGAAGATGTGAATATTGTTCTTTCAGGAGGTAACTGCTCATTTGGGATTCTTACAATATAATCACCAATATCAAGTCACGTTTTCTGTACCTGCACAGCTCTTGCTCCATACTCTGAGTAAAGACAACGAGTGTGATTCTGAAGAGTATCTACGTTCTCAGGTGAGTTCATTTTTCAAAACCACAGTGGTTATGTAATTTGTACTGTGGATCATGCCTTGGCCGAGGACAGATTTGTAATCAATCAAATGATCAGTCAGATCCTAATCCCACAGAATTTGAACTCATGATTTTTAGTTGTAGTAATTCCTAGAGTTACAAAAAACACCTTTATCATATTACCACGGTTGATGTATCAATAAATGCAAAGTATTTTCGTTTGTGGGCATGTGTAGGAAAAAAAACACTTAATAGTTCTCTGCTATTTTTATTGAGTTTGTGGCTGTGCCATTTAATTGCAAATGCTATAAAACAAGATCTGGTGCTTTCCCAGCGAATGATGTTTAAGGAGTCTTCTCATGTTTTCCACTGGGTCAAGGGTTCCATTTTGGCAGACGTTTCGCCTCTCATCTCGAGGGTCATCTTCAGGGCTGTGAGTCAGACTTCACTCACAGCCCTGAAGAAGACCCACGAGTCGAGATTGGGAATGTCACCCTTGACCCTGTGGAAAACCTGAGAAGACTTCTTAAAGCTATAAAACAATCTTGGATGTAGCTGATGAAATTTTGATGTCACATATCTCTAATATACATACATACAGTTAAACCTGTCTTAGGTTGAATTGCAGGGGACCATGCTATATTTCCGACTCAATCAGGTTCTCCCTCTTGGGCAGGTCAAAACAATTGACATGGATTTATTTAGCATATTAATAGATTTTTAGCTGAGTATGGTCATTTTCATTGGCCTCAAGCGAAGAAAAAGCAACACAGTCACAGCATTTGAAACATTTAAAAAAATTAACTAAAAAGAATGCACTGAAGGAATAAATTTATTGCAGTTCAACCTGTTACCTTTAATAACAAACTGCCCATGGAATAGATTTTGAACTACAAATCTGAACAAATACATTATAGAAATTACCACTTATATTCCCACAAAATAAAGGTATATTCCACAAATAATTGTCATCACCAGATGATGACAGTTATTGTTGAAACTGGTCACTTTTTCTTTATTTTGTGGAAATATACAAAGTGATAATTTCTATTTTGTTTTATTATGGAATCCCACCACATCACAATCACCTCAGTGAATTTTAAGTAAACACATTTTTAGATTGTGTTATACAATGATTACTTAAAGTAAAAGATCACCAAACATTAATTTAAAGAAACTTCAATTTCACTTATTTTGTTACGACACCCCTCATGTGAGGAAGAGTTTATTGCCTGAAGGAATTTAATTAAACACAAGTCTCCATTTCTTACCTCAGATGAAGAGAAGATTTTTATGGACCCTGTGGTGTATGTATTTATGGTGTAGAAAAGCACTTTGAAATTCTTAGTGCCCAATTTTGTGACAGTGAGATAATGAATGGACAGCAAAATTGAATTGGATGAGGCCACAACGACCCGGTGGGGGGGGCAAAGGAATACCATTCACTCTCGCTCCTGGTTCCACCAAAGTTCAACGTATACACTTCCCCTTTTCTTCTTTTGCCATCTGGCAATAAGTTCATTAGTTAAGCAGCAAGTGGACGATTCAGAGATTATCAAATGCACACCCACATTTCAGGATTCTAATTTCAGCAGACATGCCTTGAAAACCCAAATTGTTGTCCTGCAACCATTCCAAATCTTGGTAGTAGAGTTGTATACATACATGCGATCATAGATATCATAATCTCTGTTGCTGGACTATTTGCAGCAGTGAATAGTCTTAAAACACTTCCATTCAAATTTTTGTATTCTTCATACTAGTAAGAAAACTAAAGTAATGAAATTTTCCAGAAGTAAGAAGGCTAGGCTAAAAGTCATGCTAGAAGGGAATAGATTATAGCAGGTAAAGTTTACTTTATTGGGAAGTATCATAGAGGATAATGAATGTAGTGTAATGGATATTAGACAAAGAATTGTATTAGCAAAAGAGGCCTTTACGAAAAGGGAAGAGT
This sequence comes from Rhinocypha anisoptera, assembly GCA_011762765.2. Classification (NCBI taxonomy): domain Eukaryota; kingdom Metazoa; phylum Arthropoda; class Insecta; order Odonata; family Chlorocyphidae; genus Rhinocypha; species Rhinocypha anisoptera. The sequence goes on from WURS02195819.1 coordinate 20,104, forward strand.
TAATGAGAGGGACCCTAAAAATATATTTGAAGAAAAGATTAGTGAAAACCCTAATATGGAGCGTAGCACTACTGTATGGATCTGAAACCTGGTCCATGAGGAAGGATGATGAGCATAGATTGGAGGATTTTGAGATGTGGGTTTGGCAACGGATGGAGAAGGTGATGAGGACAGAGAGGAAAACAAATTAAGAAGATTTGAGAATGGTAGGGGAGGAGAGGCGTTTGCTGCGAGAGGTCCAAAAAAGACAGGAAAGGTGGGTGGAAGGGGAACACTCAGAGGCAATGTGTTGTTGAAGGTTGTAATAGAGGGTAGAATGTTGGGTAAGCGGGGTAGGGGTAGGAAGAGAATAGGGATTTTGGACA
>WURS02195928.1:0-20466 GCA_011762765.2 Rhinocypha anisoptera
TTGACATAGGCCTAAGAAAACCAGAATTTCTCAAATCTGGTTTATTCAATTTCTATGATTTAAATTTTAATGTAAAATATATATAAATTTTAGGAAAAGCCAAGAAAGAGCAAGTAATCCTTTTAGTCCAAATATTTTTTAAAAATTAATTTAACTCTTGGGATCACTAAGGTGACCCCAGAATCAGTAGGAGTGTTAATATGTTCAAAAAAGCAGACAACTGCTTTCTGGCTAGGACCACGTGAATAGGTTACGAAGCGGCATTGTAAATAGAGATATCTATGAGAAATGCTTGGTGTCGTGCGGGTGCCTACTAGCAAATGTTATCGTGTTTGATTGGCTCAGTCGGCTCTGTGTCGAAAGCATTAATCGTTAAATCACATCTTTTGTTTAGCGCCACCGTTTATCACCTTAGCACGAGTAACATTGATGCTCGGGAGGTATGCAATTGGCATGGTGGTATTTCCACATCAAAATTCTGCCAATAGATGATCGATCATTTTCTCACACTACCATCGATGAATGTCTTATCTAGTCGGCGTGAATTATGGCCGATAGAGCACCGACTAGAGGCTTTCGTTGTGGTAGTATGAGCCAATCTGTCCGGATAATGGATTCTGCGCAGGTACAGCAAAGTGAGGGTCGCGTAATGAGACGCGCGATAGATGCTGTGATTTATAGCTAATTGAAGTGACTCTGGCGATGTGCTTTACCAGTGTGGTGAAGCAAGAGTCGATGTGGCCTACCACCAGCGCGGTGAATTAATCACAGCGATTTCACTGCCTTCAAGGATACCTCACACCAGGCATTGCAAGATAAGCTCTGGGAATAGCTTGGCTCGATCGGTGACAGATTGACTCACAACGTTGATCCAACTCGGCGCGCGCTCATCCTCTAATGACAATAGAGCTAATTTTGATCCATTCGATTGATGCTTCAGGTAGCCCTCTCTCGGTGGCAATAGCATCGATATGGCATTAGCATTCACTTGTCACTGATCAGATAGTTGTCGGTGAGTATCTTTCACCACTCAACTCTCAATCCTTTCACTTGTCAATGCATAAGTCACGAGCTGTTGAAATATTTGATGATTGGCCCACGCCGAGATGGCCGGATTTCTCCTTTCTACCGGACAGTTTGATTTGTTTACACAGGCACTAATTGAATCACAATCATGCCTACACACACGTCGCAGCCGCCGCCAGTGACTTTGAACCATTGCCGTGTGCACGCTGGCACATTACCCGCTTCTATTGATAAGTTTGTAGCAAGCAATTTCGTTTCGATCACTACTAGCACTAGTGCTGCAGCAGTTTGAATGGCCGCTCAATGGCTTTGTTTGTGCTCGTCCGTTCTACCAGCTGAGAAACTGGCGTCTGTCGTTGTGTGGCATCGGTGTCATTGATCATATTTTTTTACCTGTAAAATGGACTAATATTATTGATGGCCACACGTCGCGACGGGCTCCTCGCGATTGCATGGCGCACATTGCGCACATCAACCAGTGCTTGTAATCGGTGGCATTCGAGCTGGCGCGGTAGGATGCCTGCAGCGAATGACCAGTGATTGGGAAGCACATTTGCCACCGGTGAAAAATCTTGCTAGACGGTTAGACAGACTACGCGAGATAAGGATAAGGCATGTGATCACACACTAACTTTATCGCATTCCGATCACCTCATGAACACTATCTATGGGTGATAGTCATCACTAAGCAAACAAAACAACCATTTGTCCATCAGACACGCGTGCCTTTCAGTTGCCATTCACATTACAAGACGGGATATGCATTTATCACTGGTTAGTGGAAAGATACCTTGAGGATTCTGATTCTTCATACCGTTGGACTCTCATTCCTACCACAGCGAGTCTAGCGGCACACCGGTATGCTGGTGATATTGAGAGTGGCCGAGTGGAAATCGATGCCACATGGTCATGATCATTACCATTACCATTGTCTCTCCTTTCACTCTCACTCATCTTGCCTCTTGGCGATGGCTCGATAATGGCCACCGACTCATGACTGGCAACATGCTTTATTATGCAAATGCCAACGACTAACAATGACAATGACTTATCACAGGCCACCATTCGCAGCCTAGTCGAGCAACAACCATTGGTCTATATTTAGTAAGCATACGTTTGCGCCATTCAGAATCGGTTATCATTAGAATTTTCATTGTTTGTACTATTAGTGAGAAGCATACTGGTACCGCTATCCTTGGATGTTAGTAATTTTGAATAGACATGAGATGAGAATTTCGCGGTTATCGCTTCTGCCGGTAAATAACAGTGGTGATTATATCGAGGTCATTTGGCATTTCCGCTAATTCTGTGGATCTTTCAATGAATAATCTGAATAGCTAATTAAGTGTTTGTGGCAGTTTTTGTAATTAATGTTAATACAAAAATATGTTTTAGAAAAAATGTTTTGTATTTCATGAGTTTATGACAAAAATGCTATTACATTGTTGACATTAATTATCTAAGAACTTGCTAATTGAATTGATGACGCAATGATTTGAGTCACCGAGGGCTTATGAAGTATGGACAAGGTTGGGGGCAGAGCCAGACGGTGCCGCGGTGACATGCATGACGAACATATTAGCAAAAAAAAATGGACAACTCAGTCAGCGCCAGCTCTTCCAGTCGGCACAAGTAAAGATGACCATGGCGATCATGTCTTTATCGCCACCGACAGATTCAATAGGCATGTGCTTTTTGCGAGAAATCCCACTCGTCGAACGTCGATCAATTGACGGGGAAAGTACGAACTGTTCAATTGAAGATTGTTTATTTTAATTAATATCGCTAATTAGCTTTCGATACCAGTCCTCGAGTAATTTTATCGTAAAAATCTAGCACCAAAGCCTCCCGTGGTGACGAATATTTGCTCGGTTGATCAGCAAGGTGCCGTCACCGTCACCATAGCCTTGGCGCGATATATCCGGATACTGTGCAATCTACCAAACAGTGAATACTTTACCTTAGCAGTCTATCGTTGCCATATTCTCACTGAACGTACTTCTGGCTTTGGTGCGCCTTAAACTTGTTGGTTGCTGCTTGGCATTTTTTTGGTTAGATCGGGCTTCGTTTGTGTAGTGTTTTGGGGAAAAATTAAACCCATCTGGTGGAAGATATGTATGTTTGCGCTGGTAATGCCACTTCCGAAGGTGCAATGCTAGTAATTGATAGTGGTTTGGTCGCATCGAGTGTGACTGTGACTGCTAATCTTGAGGAGTGGGCTCACGCGGCACGTCGATTATCACCGCACTCCCCTATTACTTAATAGTACCAATTTGCAATTCCGATTTGGATCTTCTTTTGCTATTGTCTTTTTGCCAACCGCACTGGCCAAGTCGATTTGTCATTTGCGCCCGAATCGATCATGCATTTCATTAGTGATAATTGGTGTGGTTAGTTGATTCCAACATTTGATCACTCAAAGTCGGTAGAAAAAGCCCGCTAACAACAACGACGCTAACTAGCGAAAAGTCATTTCGCTTTGGCAAATGTCTGATACGATCTACTTGCCTCTGGGCACAAACACCACATTCAGTGCTAATCTCCTTCCCCACGTAACCCTATTGATTCACATAATTAATGGTACTTTCGCCTTTTCCCTTTACTTACATAATAGTTTTTGCTTCTTTTCCGTCACGAATATTTAAAATTCTTGTTGCTAGATATAACAACAGCGTTGTTGACGAGGGAAGAATGTGTACATGAGTGTGTGTGTTTATGGCAAATCTTCGATCGCCAGTGACAGCCGTCTGGCGCAATGGCATCAGTCCATTACAGATTCACCGCCACGTTTCTCACCAGACATGAATTGCTACTTGAATTGACAATATTTTGCAAAAATAATTACCACTAGTGGTAGTGATAAGTGATTACGTTGCCCGATGGTACACACACATGCGTTTCCGTGACTGATGCGCTGCTCTCTTCTCCTTCGTTGCAGGGCTTAATCTTTGGGTTGTGGCCGTTTAACCAGGTAAAACTTTTTGTCTATTTAATGCCTTGATTTAGTACTTGCAATTGAGAAAAGAAGAAAGGACGAGAGCGTGCAGTGCTGGCTCAACCCTGATGGACTTGGACTGGAGACATGGGTAGTGGCGAGTGAAGTTTTTGTTGGATTCGGTGCTTGCCGTGTCCAATTGGCCTTATTGCGGTGTTGTTTTCCCCGCCAGTTTGATGAAATTTAAAGTCATCACCAATTAAAGTTTTAAATCGGAAACTACACGGCGAGATAGACACGTGAGTGAAGCGATCAAGTGATGGTCAGTGGGACGGTGTGTCATTCAGCCGAGTCAAGGCCTGTGCTTTACAAGTGTGTGCGAGATGAGCGTGGGCGCAATCAATCGCACCACTGACCAATCGAATCCAATTTGCTCGCCATGCGATTGGCCATGTCTGGTCCCGATTGTCACTCATCATCTGACATCTCTCTCCGCATTGTTGTTTGTTCCTCATCGTAGTGCAAAAGCAATTGGCAAACAGCAGCAAGATGGGTGATTCATTTACAGCTTTTATTGACGCCAATGCAGTGCCATTGCGCGACGGGGCACTATTTCCTTTCGTTATGATCGAGCGAGAGCTTGTGAAATTTATTGCCAATTTGGTGCGTGCCCTGGCTTGAATCTTAGTATTCAGCCAGTATGAATGGGCGCTAGTGACAATTAGATTTAAGCTGGGAGCCTTGAGGGGTGAGGTGCACAATCGGTGTACAATCGCGTCCAGCACCAGGTGCAACGAGAGCCACCGTGCTCGAGATTGCTCGCTTCCGATAATGCTACTCAAGTCGTGTCGTGGTCGTAGGTACTGCGCTAATGATGTACACCATCTTTCATTGATTGTACTTCGATTAGACCACTGCTTACTTGCGTCTCACCAAACAAACAGCTCATATTTTTAACAGTGACACACTGTTTATTTTTCACTCATTAATTTCAATAATAAAACTTACAATTTATTTCTTACTGCATTTCAATTAAATATTTGGGTTTATTTAAAAAAAGTGTTATTAAACTATAGTGTTGAGTAGAATTTTTTCACTCAAATTGATTTGTTTTAGAATTGGTGCTACTTGTATATCTATATTAAGATGGGAAAAAGACTGACCCCGAGAAGATTATTATGAGATGCTATGGCATCAGTGTCAGCAATGTGAACTGAGCGCATAACGAATAGGCAAAACGATGTCAATGTCATGAGATGGAATCACAGAGAACGATGTCGACATCCGCCACTGGCCAATGGCTACCAAAATGACTGAGTAGAATTGACACTGGCTTGAGGACAATGAATCAATCAATGGACATGAGAGTGAGAGCGTCTGCTTGGGATGGCACTATGCACGTGTCTGTGTTGTCAAGATATGAACACTAATTAACAACTAAGCACTTTTTTCCCAACAAGTGTCCCATTACAAGCGTGCTAGCCCTTTGTGTGTGTGACTCGCGTTTCTGACAGTTCATTGAGATAGCAACAGGCCTATTTGCTTTACAACTTGTTGCACGTTGCCATGCACCTTGTATACAAAAGCATGTTTGATTTAAGAAGCAACATTTTTTCAGCGGAATTCCCTAAACCAATGTTGACTAACCAGAAGAGAGAGTACTTGTAGTATTGACGCGTGTGCCAGATTGACTAGATTAGCTTGAAGCAGCGCAGGAAGTGGCGAGCGGCGTTGGCAATCATTCGTGCAACGACTCACCCCCAGGTTCGATCGATATCTCTTGCGCGTCAAGTGATTGATGGCAATCGTCACTCTGGTCGCGAGAATTTATCCTCTTCTCGGTCAGCACCACTGGTTGTTTTGATTTCTGGCTATGATCTTGGTTACGTATGCTAAATGTGGCATGTCGTCGAAATTGGCAGCAAGGTGTCATTGAAATTGATTTAACTGATCAGTGTGGCTTGGTGTGCTTGGCAAAGTGCCCGTGGCTCACCGAGCCATGGCTGTGAGCACAGGTGTCGCTGTATGTGGGGGACAGCAGCACGCGCACGCATCTCTACTTGCAATCGGCGGGGATAGAAGGAAGACACCAGCCGACCACTGGCTATGGTTATCGCTATGGTGGTAGTGCTCGAAGTGCTCGGGGTGGCCACTCTGCCTCCCATTGTTCATCAAGCGCGCGATACTGCACGCGCCTACTTCCGACTATCGTTTGTGGAACGAGGTGTGCGCGCCAAGATGTGCCGATGGAGTCTTCTCCACCAACTTTCTGCTATCATCTGATACGAGCCAGTGCCAGGAGAATGCCTCGCTGGCAGGCGTTCCCAGTGGGCACAGCGGGGTGGCGCGTCCTAACCCTCCCGCGACTCACCACGTACCTCTGCCACGCGTTCCAACCTTGTTGTGGCTAGCCAGATGAATTCACATATAAAAAGCAAGCTGTAATTTAGATAAAAGCGATGCTCTTCCCCAGTGTGTTCATAGGTTACACTGTGTCTAGTGGTCACTCATTGCAATACTAACAAATTCTGGACTAGAGTGTTAATAAATACCAACCTGACTCGACCTTGTTTCGGATTATTGAGTCACATTCGACCTCGACCTTCATACAGCCTATGTCAGTGCCAAACAATGATTTACACAAAAAGGTTCTCATCCCGCTCACCTAGGCTCCTGTGGCCTAGGTGCATAGCAACTCAGTGTTTTTTGCTTAGTTTGCTTCTTTTAGCCACCCTTAGCCATGGCCAAGACATGGACCGTAAGTCATCTCAAATTAGCCATGTTTCTACATTTCTTAATTCTGATTTATCCATTCAGGTGATAATCTCTGCCAATCAGAGGGGTTTTTCCGTGATCCAAAAGATTGTCTTCAGTTTTACAGGTGCACTCGCGACGAGGGCGCCAGTTTTTTTCGACTCTATCGTTTTGCATGTGCTCCTGGTACAGTGTTTGATGAAACTATAAGCACATGCAACCATCCCAATTCCGCTCCACCTTGCCCAGAAGGACAAGGTATTCAGCCACAAGCAGCTGGAGCCACAGGTTCTGATGCATCTGCTGGGCAACCGCAACCTGGTGAAACCGAATCATACCAACCGCAACCACAAGCTGGTGCTGATTCTAATGCGTATCAGTCTCAGCCTCAACCTCAAGCCGGTACTGAATATGGCGCTTACCAACCTCAACCACAGGATGGTGCTGATTCTGGTGCTTACCAGCCACAACCTCAAGCCGGTACTGAATATGACGCTTACCAATCTCAACCACAAGCTGGTACTGATTCTGGTGCTTACCAACCTCAAGTCGGTACTGATTCTGGTGCTTACCAACTTCAACCTCAAGCCGGTACCGATTCTGGTGCTTACCAACCTCAACCACAAGCTGGTACCGATTCTGGTGCTTACCAACCACAAAATCAGAACAACTACCAGCAACCACCACCAGTAATGGCAACAGCTCCTAGAAAGCAACCAAGTGTTGAATACGTTGAACCAGAAGCATCTGCTTCTGAACAAAATCAAGGTGTGTCCGCTGATCGATATCAACAAAGTCCACAAAGTAGTAGTCAAGCAGTGGACGATGACGAGTGGCCCGACGACCCGGAAACAGCTGGGCAACAAGAAAGACAACCTGAAGAAACCGAAGGTCGGCAGTTAAGTCAACCACAGCAACCTAGTAACCAGGGTCAAAGTGAACCACTTCAACAAGAGCCATCTCCAATTGAGCAACAGCAAGGACCCGAACCATTGGAGCAGCAAACTGACACCGAACCCGAAACATATCAACAACCTGAACAAATTCCTCAACAGCAAGCCAAGTCCAAGCCTAAACCAAAGCCAAGACTAAAGCCTCCAATCTCAAACCAACAGGAGCAGCAACCCATTGAGCAAGTTCCTGACGAAGAAAAACCAGAAGAGCAACAAAGCGTAGAACAAACTCCCGAAGAGAATAAACCACAGGCTCAACAACAACAAAAACAACCAACAAAATCTGCAAATAAACCCAAACCGAAAAGCCAAGCTTCAAAAACAACAAAACCTGAAGAAAAACAACAGCCCAAGCAAGAACAAGAGGCGGCGGAACAAGCTCCCGAACCAGAAACAGAGCAAAAACCACAAGACGAGCAGCAAGAGGAAGAAACGGAACAAGTGATGGAGCAACAGTTGACCAATTTAGATGGTGATGAAATCCAACCAGAAGAAGAAAGCTGCAACTGCAAGCCACTCTCCTCTATTTTCCAGTGTAAACAAGAGGGTCGTTTTGCAGATCGAACCAACTGCCGCAACTACTACCGATGCGTGGCCGAGGACGAGGGTGGATTCGCGGCAGACATGTTTGAGTGTGACCTTAACTATGCATTTGATGCTGACAGTAGCAGATGTGTACCTGAATCAGAATCCAAATGCAAGAAAGGTCTGCTTTGTATTAAATTTATTTGTGTTAGTCTAACTTTGGTATTTTAATTTTAGAAACCATGACTCGCTCAAAGGATGGCACTAAGTCTAAGTCAAAAACTTCTCCAATGAAAGAACCTCTCAAAGAAGGTTTGCAAATCAAAGGTGATTTAAAAATCTAAAATATTTTTTTAGAGCCATCTAGTGAAGCTCCCACTGAGTCCTCGACTGATGCTACCACAGAGACATCTTCCGAAGCAGCTACTGAATCAACTACGGAATCAGCAACGGAGAGCCCTGAGACAACGTCAACTGAAGCGGCCACTACGCAAGCTAGTGAAAATCAGGAAAGCACAACTGCCAGTGCTGAGTCTACCACCGCGTCATCCTCAGAGTCTACCACCACGTCATCCTCAGAAACCACAACTGCTGCCAGTGAGGAGACTACAACCAGTGCTACCACCAGCGAGAAACCTACAGAAAGCAGTACTGAGCCGGCTACGACTGAGGCCATTTCCGAAACTAGTTCCGAAGCAGCTTCCACAGAATCAACTACTGAAGCAGCAACCGAAAAATCCGAGGAAAGTACTGAAGCTTCGACACAGGCACCAGCAAGTACCACTACTTCGGCACAGGACACCACGAGCGAATCCACTACCGAGTCTTCTACCGAGGCAGCTACTAAAGCTCCGGACGAAACAGAGACCACCACTGCTTCAGAGACCGAGCAAGTCGATTCCACTACCACTACCAGTGACAAGACAGCTGATATTGTTGAACAGAAACCCGAACAAGAAGAAGAAGAAGTTCCTGCTGAAGAAGAGAAGCCTGAACAGCAAGAAGAGGCGCCTGCTGAGGAGAAAAAGCCTGAGCAAAAACCCGATGAGACCCAAGCTTCAGAAGAAAAACCAGATGAGATGGAGAAGGAAGAGATTAAGGCTGAACAGCCGGAACAAGTAGAACAAAAGACTGACGAAATGGTACCTGAGGAACAAACACCACAACAACCGTCCGAGGATGTGCCAGAAGATCCGCAACAGCAGTTAGAGACTAAAGCTCCACAACGAATTCCAGCACCAGTAGAGCAAACCGAGCAACAATTCGAAGAGAATGTGCCTGACGAAGAAAGACCACAACAACAATCACAACAATATCCCGTGCAACAAGAGCCAATTGAGCAAGCACCTCCAGTTATGGAAAGAATGCGTGAGCAAGAACCGGTAGAACAACAAATTGATAGTGATTGGGCTCTGGCTAGTGGAGGTCGTGCCAGGCCACCAACACCACCACAAGCTGGGTTGGGTGCCCCGCCGCCAGAGGGCGAGAACTATGGCCAACCGGACCAAACTGTAGCGAGACAACCCCCTGCTCCTACTGATGGTAACATCCAGTGCACTACAGACGGCTTCTTCAGGTAATTAACATTAATTCAAATTAAGTCTGATAAGGTGTAGAGTTGAGTAATGTCACATATGGTTACATTTGCCAAGCTATCATAATCTATCACAGCTTTTAATATGATTTAAATTAGTACCTAGCAATTGGATACTCTTTCAAGTAATAATTTTCCACATGTTAATTCGTGCAAAATAGACACCCCAACGACTGTGCTGCTTTCTACCGATGTCACGCTGGCACGCGATATGACTTCGCTTGCGGTCCAGGTACCTATTTCGATGAGAGATATAGCGTATGCAACTGGCCTGACCAGGCATGGCCTCCATGTGGTCAATCAAATCAGCAACAAGAGCCACCGGCTAGTCAACCACAAGCATCACCAGCAGGTCCTCAAGACTATGAAGCAGCTGAGAGTCAAAATAGTGGTAAGTGTAAGTAAGTTAAATTACTTTGACTAACCCAGTCTGGTGACAATCGATGTAGCAGCAGCTGCAGCACCCACTCGTGAAGAGCGCCAGGCATTAGCGTCGCCAGCAGACAAAGGTAGGCAGTTGTCTCGCGCACCTCCTCCCCAGTCGGGTAGCAATCCACCTACCAAATCTACCTCACCCCAATCACCCTCTCCTGAGTCTGGTACCAAAGGCGGACCCAACTCCCTACCACCACCCGCCACCAAATCCCAACCAGTTACCAAATCCCAACCAGCAACCAAATCGAAACCTGCAACTAAATCAAAACCACCCCCAGCCCCAATCAAGGCCCCTACCAAATCTGCATCCTCCAAATCCAAACCTGCAACCAAGTCCAAACCCGCGAGCCCAGCAACCAAGTCTAAATCAAACAAACAGTCCCGAACTGGTACTAAGAGTTCTCCCCCTACCAAGACCAAACAGAAAGCGCCCCCAACTAAGAATGCTCCAATTAAATCTCCACCCCGGTCAAGTAAGTCAGGCAAAAAGGCGCCAGCTAAGTCGCCAACCTCCGCCCCCTCTAAACAACCTAAGAAGCAGAGTCCAAAGAAGTCTCCTCAAGTAACCCCGGCACGCAAGTCACCTCTTTCACCAGCACAGAATGCTCGCATGATGCAAAAGTCTCAGGCTAATCCCGGAACCAAGTCGAGCGGTAAGTCGGCCAACCTTCAGATCTCGCAGCAACGCAAACGACAAGCTCCGTCACCACCCAAGGCCAAGGCCAAGCCGAAGCCGAAGCCTAAGCCTAAAGCAAAACCACTATCTCGCAAACCCACTGCCAAACCCAAAGCCAAGCCCCTCGTTCGCAAACCCAAACAAATTCAGGCACCTGCACGCACCTCGTTTCAGTGTCCAGGTGAAGGATTTTACCGTGATCCGAACAACTGTGGTGCTTTCTACCGTTGCACCGGTAGACAAAAGTTTTACTTTGCTTGTCCCGATGGACTCTACTTCGACGAGGAGCAGAGCACTTGCAACTGGCCCATTCAGGCGCAACCTCCGTGCCAGTCACGACGGTAAGCTTGGTTGAGTTGCAATGCTCAATGCTAGTGCTGTCTGTTCCCTCCCACCACATATCACTGACCCACCCCACCAGCACCCGATCTGCACCTAGCCCCCACACGCACGTGTCTACAGTCACTGTGCCAAATGTTCACCAAATCACCTCGACCGTGTAACTTTTTTTCCTATTTTCCTAAATTGTTTTTTCTGTAAATAATGGATTATTATTAAAATAAATAAATAGAAAATCAATGAAATGTGTATAAAGATGAGAGTTTGGTTATCAGTGATAACTTATCACATGTGTGTCTCGATCTCGTCCTCTTCTTCGTGTCCTTCTTCTTCGAACTTGGTTTCGCTGCAGTGGTGGCCGAAGTACACTTCTTGTGCAATACGGTAAAGTTGTCTCGAAACGCGCTTACCAGTTTGCTCTACTAAACTAGTGAAGAGACTTTCCGGCTTGCGAAGTAGTTCGTAAGGTGAGTCAAACTCGACCAGGTTGCCCGCATCCAGCACGAGAATCTTGTCCGAGTCGATAATAGTGTTAAGTCGGTGAGCCACTGTAATCACAGTACATTTCGCAAACCGCTTCCTTATAGTCCTTTGGATCAGTTGATCTGTCCTCTGGTCCACGTTGGCAGTAGCTTCGTCCAGAAGTAAAATTTTGTTATCTCGCAGGATAGCACGAGCAAGACAAATAAGTTGTCGCTGTCCAACACTGAAGTTGGCCCCACCTTCACTAAGGTCGCCAGACAATTGGCCGGGCAGCCTGCGAATCACTTCCATGAGTTGTACTTCTTCGAGAACCTCCCACAATCTCTCATCGGAGTGCTCAGAGAAGGGGTCAATGTTGTAGCGAATGGTGCCCGTGAAAATAAGTGGATCCTGCGGAATGATCGAGATACTGCGCCGCAACTGACTCAGAGAGAGTTGGCTTGTTTCGATACCATCGATGGTGATGGTGCCCTCAATGCGACGACACATGCGAAAGAGGGCAGAGATGAGAGAACTCTTGCCAGCGCCAGTGCGTCCTACCACGCCAACCTTGTTACCACCCTCGATGTGACACGTGATCTTCTTGAGCACGGGACTCTGCGCTCCGTCGTAGAAGAGTGTCATCTGGTCAAAAGCAACCTCGCCACTACTGGGCCACTGCTCTTTTTGTGGTGCTCGAAGCACTTTCATCTGGCTCTGGGCATTGGATTCTTCTTCACTTTCAAGCTGAGTGTACTCAATCACTCTCTCCACGGAAGTCATGTAGCTTTCGAGATCAGCGGAGCACCGAACACCCCACTGTGTCATGCCGGTCAGCATTATTGAAGAGGAAAGGGCCAAACCAGCGTAACTGGCAAACACTAGTCGGCAAGACATTGAGTTAGTTAGCAGTTGAATGTGCCATTCAGAAAACTAACCTCCTGGGAAGCTCATGACGAAAATGGTAACGGTAGTGATGTAGATTAGGCAGAGCCAGTCCATCAGCACTCCAAAACCTCGAGAGGTGCAAATGATCAAGAACCAAGCGGAAGAGTGTACATTCTGGAGGTGGTAAAACTGGTCGACAAACCATTTCTCAGCACCGAAGGTTCGCACTGTTGTTAGGCCTGACAAGGTGTTGTTGACGTGCGAGTAGAACGGACTTCGTGCTAAGTTAAAACAAGGTTATTTTTTATTTCTAATTTGAAAATAACTAAATCTTACCAATACTTTCCAAACGTTTGATATCTCGAGCAGATCGAATATAAAAGGAACGGAAGAGGATGACAAAGATGACAAGTATAATGCCTGGTATGATAAGGTAAGGGTTGGTGTAGGTGTTGACTGCAGTAATGCCAAGCACGGTGGTGATAGTCACTTGTAGGTCATAGGCTACCATTGGTAGGCTTTCATCGATTAAGCACATGTCTTTGGAGAATCGATTCAATATTCGTCCTGAAGGATTTTGGTCAAAGTGCGAAATAGGAGTGTGCAGAAGGCGGGTAAATATGAAGTTGTGCAAATTGACTGAGGCTCTCATACAGATCACAAAGAACGAAGTGGTACGGATCATAGTAGCTACAAACATTGCGCAAATCAGTCCAGTGTAGACCAGCACAAAGAAATTACTGTCTTGATCTTGGATGTCTGGGTCAATGTTTTTTGTTGAATTAAAGGTTTCCGAGCTACTGTCGCTTACTTTCTTAGTCCTATAATGGAACAAAGTTTGTGATAAATCTGACCGATAAACTTGTTTCAATACTTACCACTCAGTGAGCCAAATGTCACTACCTTGAAGCATCACTTGCGAAACAATCATTGAAACCGTAGCTACTATTAGCATGAATGGACTTTGACTGGATCGAGCATATTCCCAATAAACGCGACCTTGTATTGAGCCGCTCTGTTTACTTTCTTCTACTAATTTAGGTTCTTCTGTCACTTTTCCATTTTGTTTAATCTCAAGCTGAAGAGTATGCTTCCTCGGTAATGGCACTTCATCGTCTTCATCAAAATTAGGCATCGGTTCAGTGTGTGTCACAACACTTAACTCACTTTCGCTGCTTGCAATTGAGTGCGACCAACTGAGAGTGCGCATTCTCATTGATTCTTTTGCTCGAATCATTTGCTTGTTCTGTTCTTTCTTTTCGGTGACAAACGAGCTAAAGTTGATTCCTTGTTCTTTGAGTTCTTTGTAAGTACCACAAGCAATGGCTTCCGAATCTCGCAGAATTAGTATTCGATCCGCACTCTGCAAGTACTGCAGCTGATGTGTCACGAGAATTCGGGCTTTGTTTTTTAAATGGTCTTTGATGCATCTGAGAAGATTTAAACACATTAGAAGTTTGTTGAAGTTCAATTTTACAATGATAAGCCGCTTACTTTTTGAAAATATGCGTAGAGACATGTGTGTCCACCGCAGATAATGGATCATCGAGTAGGTAGATGTCAGCCTCTTTGTAGAGTGCTCGTGCCAGTGTAATGCGTGTCTTCTGGCCTCCACTCAAAGAGACTCCCTTTTCGCCAACCAAGGTTTGGTCACCATAAGGGAACTGCTCGAGATCGCGCTCCAATGCGCACACTCGCACCACTTCTTGGTACCTAACTGGGTCGTACTCCGAGCCAAAGAGAATATTGTCACGCACTGAGGCAACATAAGCCCACGGCTCTTGCGAGGCATACGACACTGTTCCATTGATCTCGATGTGACCCGACTCGAGTGGTAACTCGTGCAATAGTGCCATAAGTAGGGAACTCTTCCCACTGCCCACTGGCCCAATCACTGCCAACAGCTCACCTTGTTTCACATAAGTGCTAATTTTTCGAAATGTTGGCGATTTCATTTCCTATAGCATTTTAAATTAATTTTAGGTTTTGTTAAGCTACCAAGGTTGAATACCTTATCCCAACGCGCAGTGGCGCCATGCAAGTAAACACCCGAACCAGATGTGACACTGATGTGTCCATTTTGTTGTCCATTTTGCAATTTGTTAGATGATAGTTGGCTTTTATTAGTGATTGGAGTTCGATCAATCTCTTCTAGAAGCATAAATTTTTCGATTCGTTTGCAACTGACCAATGTTTCAGCTATTGAGGCAATTGAATTGGGAAAGTGCTTGGTGACGGTGATACGCATTGTGTTGAAGTAAGCCATTGAGACGAAGATGGACTCAGGCTTCAGCGGGCCTACAAGGTAGACATAACTGACGAAACAGGCAAACAGAATTATTCTGGATGACTGAAAATAGATGGCCTGGTTGATTGCTTTTAAATAGCTGGCTTGTTTGATTCGGTAAATCTCCCTCCTAAAACACCATTTAGCATTAGACATTGAATTGTAACAGTAAATTTTTGATGAGAGGAAACACTAACCTTCGACACTCATCCACTAGACGGGCAAAAGGCATTTCCCAAGTGTACATTTTGATAACTCGCATTCCGGAGATGAGCTCGCTCATAATGCGAATGCGGCGATCGGTAATTACCGCTGTCTTGCGGCGGACCGCTTGAAACAGTCGTCCCATAATGGCTTGAAAGGGAACGAACAAAACAAGCACGGCCACGCCAGTCAAACAGGCCAGATTGAGATGCTCCCAGAGGAGCACCATGATTAGCACTGATTGCATCGGTGACACTATTGGTGCGTGCATCAAGTAAGACACCTGTAAGACACCAAATCAATTATTAATTGTGAATCATACTAACTGAGTAATACTTACATCGTCGAATCGGGTCACATCACTTGACATAATATTGACAACTTGGCCTACAGCAGTTTGTGTCATTGCCTTATGGCTCAATTTAATGGACTGCGAAGAATGTTGAGTTAGCACAATAATTAGACTTATTTCATAATCACTTACTTTGCGGTACATGAGAGTGCAGCTTGCAACCCTCATTCGGTAACCAATTCGTTGTGCACAAGCCATTGTGATGTGATTCACTGTAATGAAGAATGCTGTGCAGCCAACGATGCCTACTGCTGACCAAATGGCTACTGTGTGACTCACACTACCGTTGGTCGGGTTCTCGAGGTAACGCACTACCATACCCAGAAAAAGAGGTTGACTAACTCGCACTACGCATTCCTGAATCACATAGATAAAGAAAAGAGGCATATACTCTGGCAAAAAGGTACTAAACACAGCTCGTGCAAATGATGGCTTCTTTCGCTTCAGCTCGTTTTCCCATTTCCTGTCATAAACCAAGAGTGTTATTGACATGCTTTGACATTGGTGATGTTGACTTACTTCTCCAACTTATTTGCTACTTTGCTAGCCTCATCTCTGTCTGAGTGCTGGTAGAGATCTTTGAATTCGAGATCTTTTTTGTGACCTTTGAGAAAGAGAGGCCATACCCAACTAGAAAGATAGAAGCTAGTTAGATACATTCAGTTAAATTGACTCATGTGTACTTACATGAAAAAGACTTTAGACAAAAAATTGGCACGATCCCACTTAGGTGCCTTAACGATGGGCGATTCTTGCTGCATTGTGCCACTTGTGGGAACGCACCTGATGAAACCAGTGCAATGGGGAGAGTCGTGTTATGTCTTGTCTTCCGCGTTGGCGATAAGACAATACGTCAAGCAGGACTTTGTTCTACTGGATCTCTTAATTCTGTTATTATATAGGCAAACTTTGATCAGACATATCTACCTGAAGAGATAATTGAGCGATGGGTTACAACACTCACTGAACTAGTGCATAGCCGATATCACACAACATTGTTATATGACCGCAATTTAGATCTGCGGTATTGTTGCTCGCCTATAGAAACGTTTATGGTTTTAAAAGTACACTTTGTCACATTACGGCCACTTGTTGGCTTCGTGACATGTAAAGATTTGACAAACAATCATTCTACAAGATCTCAAATCTACAAATCATATTGCTAGGTTGCTTCAGTTTTGTACCAGATTAGGGCTGTGAACAAATGTGTTTTTATGCGTAATTAATATTATGCAATACTATGCTCGAAGGAAAATGTGAAAGTGTGAAAAAGCGCGCATTGGTGACATCTGCAGTACTTAACACAGTGAGTAAATTGCGTCATTCTGTGATATCAGAATGCGATTTTGTCATATTTAATCGAGTGATTACGGTTGCTTACAAAATTGGAAAGTTTTCTCATTCTACCTCCCTTCAGGTGCTATAGATGCCATAAATCGCTTTAGATCACTTAGCACGTTAGAATTTTATCTACATTTTAAGCATTCTTTTTATCTCAATCACATCATGAAAGAGATTGTACCAGATTGCAGTAAGGGAATTAACATCACGCCAGACTAATTCACTGCTAGGCACGCAGTCAGCACGGTGTGATTTGTTTTGTTATCTCATCGGATAAGCTCATGTTTATTGACAATTAAATTGTCAACTGTACTCTTTGTGCGTTGTCTTTTATCTTTGACACGGCTTAATTAATGACCTTGACATTTTAAATGAGTTACAATTTATATTACTTAAACCATTAGTTTAATTACTATCTAGAAATTGAAATATAACACAGATAGATTATCAAAGTTGATGGTCATAAATGAATCATAAATGGTGTTCACCGAAGGAGTGGGAAAAGAGTGCCTTCATTGCTTCTTGCCACATTGCGCAACTTACCTTACCTTCGGCAATTAGGTTCAGATTCATAGAGTTTGGTCTCACTGGTGGCTCTCTCTTGGTTCAATGCAAACAATACTCAACACCTTGACAATGAGAATTGCCAATGTTTGGTTGCTCTTGGCAATGATGCTCGGTTTGTTTTCCATTGTCAGACTGTTAAAGCTTATAGATAAAATTTAATTAAAAAATCAATTGGCAAATTATATCGACCAAGACTGTGGTGAATTAATAAATAACAAATGGCCCAGAAACATTGAAAACTGTAAAACAGCCAAATTGTCTTGAAGTTACAAGATAAGCATCATCATTGAATGATGGCCACAAATCAATCATCATGACCACCACTTTGTAGTTGATTCCTTAGATCAGATTGTGTTAAGATAAAGGCATAATTCAAGTCACTTTGTCAAGCTCAACTTATTGGTGTTGTTCGGTCACAGTGGAAGAACCAGCTCATCGTAAGTTAAGCTTAATGACAACTCATTCTCGGAATTTAAAAAAAAATACATTTTTAAAATTCTTATTTTTATTTTTGTTCAAAAATTATCTTCCATAATTACGAAACTTAATTGAAATTGAAACTAAATTGAACTACTACAATATTAATATTAACTGATTTAGATCTAAGTGTTCTGTAAGCATTTAAACGGGTAATCCCCAACTTTACCACTGTCAAGAGCCGTTTGTGGAAAAATTTTAATAGTTTTTTTATTGATTAATAATAATTAATTTAAAAGATTTAAGCCTTGATTAGCTGAGCAAAGAGAGTCTCCATTGCTTCGTACCATACTTGGTAGCCTTTTGCAGTGAGATGAACATGATCGGGCACGTACAAGTCGGTCTTAAGTTGAGTGGAACTAGTCTCAAAGTGTGAGGTCATATCGAGATAGAACACCACTTTTCTGTCTTCAAACTTGGATATCTCGTGATTGATGTTGTGTACATCACTGTTGTGGCTGCCACGTGGGAACACACTTAGCAAAAGAATCTTGGCGTGAGGCATCTTGTAGTGAAGCTGTTCCAGAATCACTTTGACACCCTTGGCAATGTCACTGTCTGGATTGTGTCCGATATTGTTGGTTCCTGGTTTATGTCGAAATAAATGATTAAACGTGTTTAGGGTGAGTTAAATAGCATACCAATCATAAGTACAATGAGTTTAGGATTGACTTTGTCAAACTCGCCATGTGCGATACGCCAAAGAACATGCTCGGTGCGATCTCCACCAATTCCATAGTTGTATGCGTGTCGCGAATGGTAATGCTTGGCCCAAACCGTCTTGCCATTGCCAGCCCAACCTTCTGTGATGGAATCACCGAGGAAAACAACTTGTTCATCCGCCGCATGCTGATGGGTCTGATTGAGCAGCTTTTCGTGTTTGATTAACCAGTGCTGATCACGGGGTACTGGATCCCAGGGTTTGTTGGCAATAAGTCGCGAGAAAGAAGGTTCCATAGCTTGGTACCACGCTTCGTATCCTTTGGCCGAAAGATGGAGATGATCGGGTACATAGAGATCGGTCTTGAGGTGATTCAAACTTGTCTCGTAGTGAGTGGTCATGTTGAGAAATTCCACATTGGTGTTTGCGAACGTGGCCAGTTGTTGATTGATTTGGTGCACCTCTTGATCGAATGTCTCACCTTCACGCGGAAACACACTCAAGAGCAAAATTTTTGAATTTGGCATCTTCTGATGGAGCTGCTCGAGAATAGTTTTCACACCTTTAGCAATATCCATTGGCTTGTTTTTGAGTGGGATATTATTAGTTCCTAAATGAAAATAAAACAAATATAAAGCTACAAAAACTTACAAAATGACTTACCTATCATGAGAACAATAAGTTTGGGATTAAGATTGTCAAACTCGCCGTGTTGAATGCGCCAGAGGACGTGCTCAGTTCGATCGCCTCCAATGCCATAGTTGAAGGCATGTCGTGGCTGGTAGTGTTTGGCCCACACTTCTTTGCCATTAGTAGCCCAACGTTCGGTGATGGAGTCACCTAGGAAAACCACTTGAATATGCTTGCCCTGTTGATGAGTGATGTCGAGCAATTTGTGGTGTCGCTCGATCCACCACTGCTCGCGTGGCTCGGGCACCCACGGTGTGCCACCATGCACCCAACCCACAACTGCCAACAAGAGAACACAAATCGTTACTTTCCTCATGGCGATTCATCAATCGATTGATCTCTTCTTAGTGTCTACTGTTTATTATATATAATCGACCCACAACCCTCAATAACTCTTGTTGTCAAGCGCTTCATAATGTTTTTTAATTAAACCCATCTAATCAGTATGTTAAAAGTGAACACTAATCAGAACGTTCTATTGACGCTACCTTTGTTTCTCTAATCTGTTGATGAACACTAACGGATTTTGCAGATTCGAATCGACACTCGACTTTACTGTGTATTTATGATAATTATATTAGTGAGCTTTAGATAGGGTCAAAGATAACAATCACTTTAGCGACTCTAAAGCTTTTGATTGATCAGAAAAGTCCGGTAATGATAAAATAATTAAAGTTGCAAATATTACATCTGCCCAGCAGTATGTATCTCATGGCAACATGGCTAATCTTTTATACGACAGCTTTTCTCTCTCTCTACCTTTTACTCTCTCCTTCTAACTTCCACTCTAACTAAAGGTATCTCAAATGTTGGAATAATTTATTGTAAAAAAATCAGATGCCATTGGTTTTATTTATATTGGGTATACAGTTTTCAAAAATCGTGTGTCCTCAATAGATGAAAGAGGGTGTTTTATAAGACTGTAAGTCTCTTATGAGTCAAGTTATGAGTAAAACAACAACATTTTCATATTACATTTACAGCTGAGACTTGGTATCTCAAGTCAGATTTTAATCGTGGAACTATGCTTCAAATTAGTTTTTGTTAGAATTTAAATTAAATATTCAAGGTTATGATTATTATAGGAATTTTTAAAAATAATTTAATTTTGTTGCTTAAAAAATTTCTTTTCAAATTTTTATAGATGGTGAGATTAATGTATTAATGTAGTTGACGGTGAGAAAAATTAGTTTTTTAGTCAATTGTTTTTTTTATTTTATAGAAGTTAACAGTCCAAGGCACGTATGCCGGGGAATCGACCGCGCCAAAGACATCTTTGTCAATAAGTCAGTGAATCTTT